>JAPEVG010000059.1:0-129740 GCA_029747595.1 Trametes cubensis
CGGGGAGGACGTACGCTTCGTGCTGTAGTTGGACACCGCGCCCACGACGATGCCCATCACGAGCGCCGSCCACTGCGGGATGTACCCGGACGCCGGCGTCGCCGCGACGAGGCCCGCGATCGTGCCGGAGCAGAAGCCGACCATGGACCACTTGCGCTCGATGCGGAAGTCGAGGAGGCACCAGACGATGCCGGACATGGCCGCGGCGAGCATCGAGTTCCAGATGGCGACGAGCGCGCGCAGGTTCGCGCCGAACGCGGACCCGCCGTTGAACCCGAGCCACCCGAACCAGAGCACGAACGTGCCGAGCCCGACGAGCGAGACGTTGTGCGGCCGGAAGTTGCGCAGCTCGCGCTCGGAGCGCCGTCCGAGCGCCCACGAGTACGCCAGGCCGGAGATCCCGCTCGCGATCTCGACTGGGCCGCCGCCTGGTGCGCGTGCGCGTCGTTTGGGCGGGTGTTGTGGCGTGATTATGGTTATGGTTGTAGATGTGGATGCGGATGCGGGGGTTGTGGGGAAAAGATGGTGAACTGTCAGTGCACAGCGATCGACAGGGGAAGATGGAAGGACGCTTACCGGCGTAGTCGAGCACGCCCCACTTGAACCCCCACCCGTTTATGTTCCAGGCCCAGCACGCGATGGGACAATAAACGATTGTCATCCATATGAACGTGAACACCATCGCGGGGAACACCCGTCCGCGTTCGGCGAGCGCACCCATGAGGATCGCGACTGTAACGCACGCGAACTCCATCTGGTAGAAGCTGTAGAGCAGCTCCGGGACCAGTGGCGAGCCCGGACTTGGGTCACCGAGCACCTTGCGGAGGGCGAAGCTGCGAAGGTCGCCGATGTAGCCGTTCGTTGCGGTGGGCGAGAAGGCGAGGGAGTAGCCCCAGAACCACCACTGGAAGATGACGACGGCATTGCTCGCCGCGACGGCCCACACTAATGACAGTGCACTCTTTCGTCTTGAGAGACCCGAGTAGAGAAAGGCTGCACGAAGAGGAGATGAGGTCTGGGGTAAAGGGTAGGAATGTGGCTGGCGGTAGACTGACCGACGCCGGGGACCATGAAGAAGACGAGGATGCCGCAAACGGCGATGAAGGAGACGTCTCCGCCATCGAATCTGCGAGATGTGCGTTAGAAAAGGTTGTCATATGGGCTCTTGACGACTCACTGGCTATTGGCGTCGCCTGGAGGGTGTCGTTGGACAGAGTTGAGACGTGCGGTGGATGAGACTGGGAAGCAAACTTTGACTCACGGAGTGCGAGGGCGGGGTGAGGTATACGGGTCTCGAGAGGGGTATCGGCAGCCTGGGACATGGCTGAGGCCTATAGGCGTGGGGGTGGATGAATAGGAATGTGGAGATTAGAGAGGGGAAAGGACGAAGATCATCGGATGGACGAGGAGGAAGGAGAAGAAAGGACGCAACGGAGACGGGGGCGGATGCGGGGTGGAGATCTGGAGCGCATAGCAGAACGGTGTTGGGATGACTCTATCCTTGCGATTCTATGGGCCAGAGTCTCTGTCTGTCTGCTGCAGATAGCGCGAAATGCATACCCGCCCCATATTCCGCCGCCCGATCACTCTCCTTATCTCTCCTCGCTCTTTCCTCGGTAACCCCGCCCCTCCCCCTCGTCGTCTGCAACGTCCTCCTCGCCATTCCTCTCGTCGTTCCCCTCGACGGCATTTTTCGAGGAGAGGTCGTGTGATGGACGCCACATAACGTTACCCAGCTTCTAGTGGTGGGAAGAATATACGGCATAGCAGGCAAGTTGGGACTCGAGCAGAGGTTTTCGCGGCCAGCTGATTCCGACAATCCAGCGTTGCGCTGATAACGCGGCCCTCCCTATAGGCCCTTCACATAGACGCCCGAGCTTCCCCGTTTGCACGCGAAGGAAGCGCCCGCTTGACTTGCTCTTGCTCCCCTCAACGTTCAGCCCACCTCTTTACGAAGTAAGTTGCCAGATGGTGTCTTTGGATAGCTCACAAGGAACGTTGAAAAAACGTACGCGATTCTGTATCTGGAGGTAGCTGAACCGAGGCAGCTTCGCTTAGTACAGTAATAGAGATTGGCCTGGTCAACAGCACAGCCACATTAGGACATATCTTCGCCTCAGTTAACTGAATTCGTTGAAGAAGGCGACTCAAGAGTTGCTTGCTCACCTACTACCAAGACAATAGCACCTCTCTATCCCTCACACCTATCCGACATCTGCACACCTTCGTACTCATTATTGGCGGCCGTAACGCCATGTCTGCAAGTTTCAACGCCGCTGCCGTCATCGTTCGGCGCTACCCGGAGTACTCTCCCTGGGACATCGATCGCGCCGTCTACCTTGTATGGCCCTTCGAATACACCCCGTGCCATCCTTTTCCCGCATCGTTGAAGGAAGCGGCACTAGCTCATGCGAAGAGGACCAAGTTGAACCCTTTACACTTTATGTGTGGGAGTAACCCCTTCGCTCTCTCTGACTACTATGACGTGGCGCGCGTGCAAGATTCGCTCTTGCCGCTCTCTGAATCAATGCCTGGATTGAGCGAGATCTCTCCTCTGCAGAGGAACCGCGATGTCGAGTCTGCGCAGATCAATCCTGTCGAAGAACATCAGCAAAAAGTAAATCCTCTGAGAGGGTCTGAAACCTCTGACCAAAAAATTCAGAGGTTTCAGACCTCTCAGATCTCAGACATCATAAATGTATATTATGCATGGCCTTCATTAAAAAAGCCATAGTAATGTCAGAGAGAACATACAAATATACTATAACACAAAGTGTGCCCTCATTGGTTTGCCTGTGCGGACTCGGAACACAAGGAGATCAACAGTGAAATGGGGACTTCAAGTTCTCGGCGGCTTTCAACCCCGGCTTGACTCAGCTCGGAAACAGTAATATTATGGTTATAATCCAAACTTACGAAGCCCCTGTGGTGCAGTGGTCATCAGCACTTCGCTCTGCAGGCGAGGTTGGCAGTTCAAACCCTGCTCTGGAGACATTTTTTTTAAATGCTGACATTTTGTACAAATCAGCTTGACTCGGACGATCATTAGTTTTAATGTGTTTACTTCAAAGTATGACTGTTAAAAGAGATCTGTTTATATATATTCTTGATCCTTCTAATAGGGTCTGCCATGTCTGAAAGGTCTGAAATATGGGTCTGCCAGGTCTGTGATCTGAGAGCGTCTGTAACGTCTGTCACAGAGGTTACAGACGCTCTCAGAGACTCAGAGGATTTACATTTTGCTGATGAACTTCATGTGGACCAAAAATGTGCCGTCTACCGCGTGAGCGTGAGCGGCGACATCAAAGTTTTCAAACTGGTACGCGCATGCAAGGTGAAAGTGTAGTGTTTGGACTGATGATGGGATGCAGTATCTTGGACCAACGGCTTCTGCATATTTCGATGCAGAAACCGCTGCATATGCTCGCTTTCTCCACCATGATACTGCAGCATCGGGCGCCGTGCTTCGCTGCTACGGATGGGCTGAGATCGACTTGCGCCCTTTCAAGGACGCCGCGTTCTCTTCTGTTGTCAGCCCTGAATTTTGCGATGCGTTTTCTGCTCATGGCTCGGAGACCGCGAAGGCGATTATTTTGGAAGACATTCCTGGCGCCGAACCTCTCTCCATACGCAATATCTCCCCTGAGCTGGCACCAGAGATTTTGCGTTCTTTGTACAATGTCCACGCTGCTTACGTATTGCACGGCGCGCCAGACAGACGTTGTGCGCTGGTACGTCCTGCCGAGAAGCAGGCCGTGTGGGTTGATTTCAGTTGCGCGGAGTCGTACGCCGGTCCTTCGAATGCACTGACCAGACAGGCATTGCTCGCGGAGCTGGCGGAAGCATGGTACCTTGTTTTTCAGAGACTGGTAAGCCCGAGTACAGCAGCAAAATCGCTACACCCATGTGCTGACTTTGTGTGCGCGGCACATACACAGATCCCCGATTCTATGATCGGATGGGACGCTGGCCCAGATGCCATCGACCCCAGGGCCCTCACCGGCACTGCGGTCAAAGCGGTCGCCCTGTCGCCCTCCCGCCTGCGTCCTTTGTCGTCCACCGTCGAAGAGGAGTTCAAGACGATCCTCTCCGGGTACCCCGAGATCGACATATTCAGCTGGGACCCGCCTATATCCAACCTGTCACCGGCGCGACGGTATGATCATCAGTTCGATACGGACGAGTTTCTGCGCGAGGTGCAGGCCGCTAGGTATGACACGCAAGGCTACCGCAATCCCCTGTACAAATGGTATGGAGAGTGTCCTCTGTACCCTTCTCCTTACATTGTACCTGGCACTGTCCTCCGCAGAACATACCTCCATTATGAGCCTCCTCCGCAACTTCGGCAGCTCCCGTCAAGCACCGTCATAGAGTTCTTGGAGCAGGTGCATCCGTTGAACAAACGCCCGCTGTTCTTGGTCCGCGTCGGGACGGAGCGGTGGCTCATGAAGCTTGTAGGTGAATCCTAGACGTGGACCAGGCAGATCCTTGGTAACGTTGATCGCCCTCGTCCACAGTTCAATAAGGAACGGCGCCCAGGTCATCACGAGGAGAGGACGGAGAAGGAGCTGTTCGAGCTGGAACGCGATGCGTACGCGCATCTGGTGCACTACGGCGCGTGCGAGGCCCGAATCGTGCCTCGGTGCCTCGGGTGGATCGAGCTGTCCCCAACCCACATCTACGACGCGCTGAAGATGATCCGCCATACTCGGGACACCGGGTCGTTCGAGCGCGGCGAAGAGCCCGCCTGGGTCTCCCCGATCTTCGAAGACGGCTCGTGCGCGTGCGCGCTGCTCGTCGAGTACATCCCGAACGGAGTGCCGATCTCGCAGGAGAACCTCACGATGGAGCGGATGGACCGCGTGTTGCGCACGATCAGCCGTCTGCACGGCGCGTATGTCGGGCACGGCGACTTGCACACCTGGAGCAACGTGCTGCTCGTCCCAGAACGCGCGGAGGAGGAGCAGGAGCAGCCGGAGCCGGAGAGCGAACGTGAACGTGTGGTCTTGATCGACTTTGACTGGTCTGCTACGCCGCAGAGCAAAGTGCCCGTCAAGCCGAGCCACTTGTTGCGCGAGCTCTCCACAGTGTGGACCAAATTCTACACCGCCGTGGTAAGTGCTTAGTCCACCTTGACACGTTCATTGATTCTGGATGGCTCTGATCTGACGTCGACGGCGTGCTTGCTTGCACTTGACTGTAGCTGCCGAACCAACGCCTGCACTGTGCAGAGCCAAAACATCCCCATGCTGTCGATGGGTAGGCGGAGTTCAACCCAGTGTCGGGGATGAAGGGTAGCCAGAATAGCTTCGAGGGTTGACGGTGTATTAGAACTTAACGCGGGCAGCTACACGTAGTCGCAGGCGATCCAACGCGTGTAGCGATTGATGCCAGCCGCGAGGCATCAGTTGCGCAATGAGCTCAGAAAGGCGGTGGTGAGACCGGTGAGGTCTGAGATGATCATGCATCGTGTTCAACACGAGCCTACAGACTCGGACTCTCCTGCTATCACCTTCCGAGGGGGTCGCGCGCGAGCTCCCACTGCACACTGACCACCATCCTCAGGCTCTCGTCGCTGGAACGGTCGTGATGGCCACAGGCTTCAACGTATCCTCCGTCATCGCGCGCCGCTACCCCGAACACTCGCCATGGGACATCGAGTTCGCCGTGTACAGATTGTGGCCGGCGGGCAATTTTCTCCCTTGCAATCCCTTCCCGGACGCGTTCAAGCAGGGGGCGCTGGGGCAGGCGCAGGCGACGGGGGTGAACCCGTTCCACTTCGTGTGCATGAACAATCCTTTTGCGTTCGACCGCTCCGGAGCCTCCGGTGGGGATTTGGAAGATGGGATAGAGCCTTTGCAGTCGCCTCCTGGTCTTGATGACATTCTGCCTTTGCAGAGGCATGAAGATCTCGACGTTGCAATGCTCAACGTTTGTGACGAGGTGTACATGGGGGATGAATGCGTAATCGTTCGTGTCAGCGTTGGCGACGAGGTCAAACTGCTCAAGCTGGTAAGTCAACCGAGCTTTGTTGATACAGCACAGACACACTCACAATGCGACCTCTTAGTTCCTCGGGACGGATGCTGATAAGCACTTCAACGCAGAATCCGCTGCGTGCGCACGGTTCCTGCACCACGGCGTCTCTTCTCCGGGTAATGTGCTCAAGTGCCATGGATGGTTAGAAATCAACCTGCGTCAAGTGTTCAACGATGCCGACGCCCCCCCGAGTCAGCACTGAGTGTCGGAAAGCCCTCAATGCGCATGGAAAAGACTCGGCGAAGGGACTCGTTTTGGACGACTTTCCCGGAGCTGAACTCCTGTCGATCCACAACATCTCGCCCGATATAGCTGAAAGCGTCCTGCGCTCACTGTACGCGGTACATGCTTCCCTTGTATTGCAGGGTTCGCATATCAGACAGTCTGTCCTGGTATCGCCCGCTGAGCAGAGGGCGATATGGGTGGACTTCAGTCGTGCCTCGTGCGATAGTGGCTCGGGCGCAATGACCAGGCAGACGTTGCTCGCCGAATTCGCCGAGGCGTGGCATCTGGTCTACCAGCGATTGGTGAATGCAAGCTTGATTCGTTCGCCCCATATACTAACCCTTTCTCTTTGCAGATTCCTGACTCATTGATTGGTTGGGAAGCGGGGCCGGACGCCATTGATCCACGCAGCCTCACTGCACATTCGAATGCACTCCGAGGCCCTCGGCCTCGGCCTGTATCATTGACGGTCGAGGACGAGATCGAAGCAGTCTTGAACTCCTACCCAGAGATCGACATCTTCAGCTGGGATCCGCCCGTGTCGAATCTGACACCTGCCCTTAGATTGGATCATCGCCTAGACACGGAGGAGTTCCTGCGTGTGATCATGGAGGAAAGAGAGAAGTTTTACGGCTTTTGGAACCCTATGCGTTCATGGTATGGCATGTGTCCACTCAGCCCCTCACCTGGCACACCGTATTTCCTGGTCGATCCCGGGCAGTTTCGTCACTATTTGGCTCCTCCGCCGTTGCCTCAGCTTCCGTCGGATACTGCTATCGACCTGCTTGAGCATATTTGCCCCACGGCCAACCGTCCTGTGTTCAAAATCCGCATCGGACAACAGACATGGCTGATGAAGATAGTGAGTGCATGTTTACGGCTCGAGTGTTGTTCAGCTATCGCTTACCTGTGTATGTACGCTCGCTGTAGTTCAGCAAGGACCGTAGACCGGATGACACAGACCACAGGACTGCGAAGGAGCGATTCGAGATTGAGCGCGACTCATACGCACATCTGTCGCACTATGGCGCATGCGACGCTGGTGTCGTACCCCGTTTCCACGGCTGGATGGAGCTGTCGCACACGCACCTCTACGACTGCAACGATATGATACGCCGTACGCGGAACTCGGGGGCCTTGCCCAAGGACCAGGAGTTCGCCTGGGTGTCGCCGATCTTTGAAGACGGCTCCCTCGCGTGTGCTCTGATCATCGAGTACATCGAGGGCGCAGAGGCGATCTCGTTCGAGAACCTCACGATGGCCTGGATGGACCTGATGATGCGTGCGGTCGCCCGTGTGCATGGGTCCTACGTGTGTCATGGCGACCTCGAGAACTGGAACAATATGCTGATCGTTCCGGGACGAGAGGGAAGGCCGGACCGTGCTGTGGTGATCGACTTTGACCACGCCATGACACCCAACGTGCCCAGAGGCCGTTGTCTGGGACCGAGATCCATGCTCAGCGAGCTCGAAGATCTATGGGTTGAGTTCTACAGTAGCGTGGTAAGTGAGCATGGCCCATGACCTCCGGACTCGAGCTGACCGAGGTTCTCACATGTAGCTACCGATGCAACGCATCCTCTGCAAGGAGCCTAAACATCCACATGCCGTGGAGGTATGAAAGGAATTGTTAAACTCCAGGCTGGTGTGGAGGTACGCCGCCTCACACACGTACTAGCACTGTGATAGCTCGACCGTCCGTGTGAGACGGTAGTAATGGTAGTCGGATCCATAGCTCGCGCCCATTGACAAATCTTTGGCTTAGTACGCACCGGTTTCAATCAGACATTGAGCGTGTATGATGAGGTTACGGACGTTGTCGCNGGGGGAAGCCAGCGGGGCCCCGGTGCGGGGGAGAGTCCGGCAAAGTCTAAGGACAGTAGCCGCCGGTGCCGCGAAGGTCCTTGCACAGCCACCGATGGCTCGCCAGTGCGACAGCTGCCACGATTCGTGTATGTGGTACACATTCATCGGAGTCTGCCTAGGGGGGGACAAGATTTGAGCTACTAGTAGACGCAATAGACACTACTCCGAACACACTTGAATCATGGCTACTGGCTTCAATGTCTCCGCTGTAATCCTTCGCCGCTACCCCGACACGTCGCCCTGGGATATATCCTCCATTTATTGGCTATGGCCTATGGGCTGTAATGCGTTCCTCCTTGACTGGAAGCCCTGCGATCCCTTTCCCGATGCGCTCAAGGGAGGGGCGCTCGCCCAGGCGCAGGCTTCCAAAGTGAATCCCTTCCATTTCATGTGTATGAACAACCCGTTTGCTCTCGACCGGCCTGCCAGTGACTTGGGATATACGTTGGAGCCTCTGCCGTCGTCCGATCTTGACGATGTTCCCCCTCTGCCAAAGCTCGCAGATCTCGAAGCACCGACACTTGGACTTATCGACGAAGTCCTCGCGATGAATGAATGTGTTATATATCGCATCAGTCATAGCGAGAAGACCAGGCTGCTCAAATTGGTCAGTTGATACCACTTATCGTCCATCCGTCGACGACACGTTGAGGATGAATATTTTAGTACCTCGGAGCTCACGCCGATGCGCATTTCAATGCAGAATGCTCTGCGTACGCGCGCTTTCTGCACCATGATACGTCTTCTTCGGGCGCTGTACTCAGGTGCTGTGGATGGGTTGAAGTCAACCTACATGAAGTTCTCAGCGGCGCCGAAACACGGGCGGAAGAGCTCGAGGAAAGCGCGCATACACGCAATGCGCGCAGCGAGCGGTTCAAGAGCCATCACCGATATGCCGTTGACACTCCAGGTTACAACTTGGTGAAGGGTCTCGTTTTTGACGACCTCCCTGGGGTCGAGCCACTGTCTATCCATAACATCTCTCCTGATTTGACGCAAAGCGTCTTGCGCTCGCTATATTCAGTGCATGCTGCTTACGTTCTACAGGGCTCACCGTCAAACAGACATTCGGTTTTGGTGTCCCCCGCCGATGGGCGGGCAGTTTGGGTGGACTTCAGTCGATCTCTGTGCGACAGGTCCTCGGGTGCATTGACCCGGCAGACATTGCTTGCTGAACTGGCTGAAGCATGGCATCTCGTCTATCAGAGACTGGTGAGTGTGAATCCGGTCCATCTACTCTATTAGCTGACCCTTCTACCGCGTAGATACCTGACTCTTTGATTGGCTGGGAAGCCGGTCCGGATGCCATCGACCCTCGCACTCTCACTGGCAACCCAGTCCAATCAATATTATTCCGAGGCTCTCGTGCTCGGCCAGTCTCAATGACTGTCCGGGACGAGATCGACATGGTGTTGTCTTCCTATCCGGAGGTCGACATCTACAGCTGGGACCCGCCCGTTTCGAACCTAACACCTCCTCCGAGATACGATCATCGTCTGGATACTGACGACTTTGTGCGTGTCATGCATGAGGTACACGCGGGTGGTCTGTACCCATTTTTCAGATGGTACGGGATGTGTCCCCTCACCGCTGCCCCTTACACGCCGTACCACCTTGTCAATCCTGGGGAATTCCGCAACTATGTGAAACCTCCGCCATTAGCGAAGATTCCTTCGGACACTGTGGTTGACCTCCTGGAACACATACGTCCCTTAGCCGACCATCCCCTGTTCAAGGTCCGCATTGGGCATCAAATATGGCTCATGAAGATCGTGAGTGCATTGCCATCGCTCCATAAGTTCCGCTGATTCAAGCTCGCGCGCTGTCTGCAGTTCAGCAAGGACCGTCGGCCACAGAACAATGATGATGAGACAGTCAAGAGGCGATTCGAGATGGAGCGCGACGCGTATGCGCATCTCACGCACTATGGCGCGTGCGTCGCTGGGGCCGTGCCGCAATGCCTTGGGTGGATCGAGTTGTCGCACAAACACGTTTACGACGCCATCGACATGATACGGCGCACGCGGGATTCCGGGACCCTGCTGCCAGAGGACGCAGGGCTAGCCTGGGTGTCGCCCATCTTCGAGGACGGCTCTGTTGCGTGTGCTCTGATCATCGAGTACATCGAAGACGCGGAGCCTATGTCGCGCGACAATCTGACGATGGCCCGGATGGATCTTATTCTGCGCGCGCTCGCCCGTGTTCACAATTGCTACGTGCAGCATGACGATCTCGAGAACTGGAACAATGTGCTGATCGTTCGGGGCCGCGACGGGAAGCCCGACCGCGCTGTGGTGATCGACTTCGACCATGCGATGACACCCGGCAATCCGTACCTAGGACCGCGAACGGTGCAGGCCGAGTTCAGAACGTTGTGGAATTTTTTCTACGGCGAAGTGGTGAGCCAGCATCATTCACGTTCTCGCGGGGCTCAAGCTGACTACGCTTCTTGCTTGTAGCTACCGATGCAGCGAGTTTACTGCAAAGAGCCCGAACATCCCCATGCTGTCGAGTTTTGAATGTATTGGTCACAATACTCTGGTGTATACTGCTAGATATGCTCCATGCACGTAACATCGTCATTGCTATCCGTTTGAAGCCCTGTCCAGAATCCAGATCTCAACTTCAAAGCATGCACCGCTCTCATCCCTAAGACTCGGGACGAGTACGCTCCGTGTCACAACAGACACTACTCCTGGCCTGCCTTTGTAGTAATGGCTACTTTCATACGCATACAAGACCAGCTTCCTTCACAAATAGTGAATTTGACTCGGATTCGCAATTGCTGGCTCTAATACTACTGTATCACGTATCTTCTGCCAATGTAGCCAAACGAACAGGTAAGAGAAACCAAGACAAGGATCGTGCCGGAGCGAACAGTTACACAGCTACGTAGCGCGCGTAGTCCGACGGAAGGAGCCTGCAGATCCCATACTACGGAAGTATAGTAACTAGGTACTATAGGGGTGTATCGCAAAGAGGGAAGAGACGAACGCCTGGATGCCACACACAAAGAGCCGTTGACACGCAAGACTTCCTTTGCTGCAGATGTATATTACACTGATATAGGGTAGAGAATAGGTAGTAGACCGCCGCCTGGCGGAGAAAACGCCCCAGAGCCGCTCACTCATCGCGGCGCCTGGTACCCACCATAGTACGCGTATCCGCTTGCAGTGGCCGCTGTCGCGGGCGGGGGCGTACCGGCAGGCGTCGCCGCGGCACTACGCATGTGCGGCGGGAGTGTCGGGGCAACGTACCCTCCCGTCGTCCCTCCAGCCGCAGCCGCAGCCGTTCCCGCTCCCCAACCGACCCCAGGCTGATACGGCTTCGCCGTGGACATGACCGTATTCGCCACCGCACGCTGCGGCGTCGCCTGTGCCGCCTGCTGGGCCTGTCCGGCATAGTAGCCAGAGTACCCCGTGGTGCCCGCCGTCCCAGGCTGGGGTGTAGCCCGCCCGGGCGTCGTCGCCCCCGCTTGGTTCTGGTACCCGTACCACGGCGAGTACGTGGCATAGCCGCTCTGGCCGGCGGTGGCGTACTGCGCGTTGGGGTAGTGCGAGCCCGTGCCCGCCTGCGCGGGTTGCGCGTAGTTCGGGTAGTAGNCCCCCGCTCTGCGCTGGGTTGTACGTCCCGTACCCGCCACGGTATTGCGAGCTTTGGTAGCTGCTGGAGTAGGAGTAGGGTGTGTAGGGCGGCACCGTGGAGGGCGCGGCGGTCTTCGCCGCGGGAGTGGTGGGGACGGCGGGAGTGGCCTGCGCGGTGGCGGTAACGGTTCTGGAAGCGGTCGCGCTGGAGCGCACGTGCACCGTTGTGTCGTCCCGGAACGCCGTCGTGCGGCCCTCTGGGAGGGTGCCATACCAGCCTTCTGTGGCACCGATCGGTAATGTCCGCTGGAGCTTGTGAAGGACGGACGGAGGTGGGACAATAGGAGACTGCTCTGAGTCGCTGTTTGATGGCCGAGGTCGAAGTGAGGCCAATACAGCCAACGAGTCCAGGATTCCCTGTGCTAAAGGCGAGGATAGAGTTTAAGCCAGGGTAACGTCGAAGAGCATATATCCACGTACCGACGTCCCACTCCTCTGAACCGACCTCTACGATGCTTGAGCCCTCTCCTTGTTCGCGGAAGCGTGCCAACTGGAGCTCCTCCAGCCGTTGCAGTGCCTTGGCATTCCTCTGCAATAGCTCATCCACGGCCTGCTCCATCTCGAGGGTTGTCAGCGAGGATTTGATGGCCTCTACGTCTTCTGGCGGAAGGAGCGCCTCGATACTTCTGGCGAGGTCCACCTTCTCCGACGGCGCGCCCGCACCCTCGTCCGTTGTGTCTTGCATTGTGACGTCCTCCGCTACCGCCTCGCTGGCCCCGATGAACGCTCGTCGCTTGCCCTTGGCTAGCGCACGCAGCCTTCGCTTCATCTCTTGCTGGAAGATCACCTCGCCCATGGCAGTGCGGCCGACCTCTACACCATCTTGATCGAAGCACGGCGCGAAACTGGCATAGGGACCGTAGTAGAGGAATTTGCCGCAGCTCACCCGTCGTGGAGGGGCAGGCTTGTAGCGAGCTGTCCCGGGTGGTTTCTTCGTGACATAGTCGCCGAGGGTGTGCTTGGACGCCAGATCCGAGCCGGACGGAGTGGGGAAGACGGCGACCAGTTCTGCCTTTGCGGTGTGCAAGCCTTTCCAGTCTGGTTCCTTTCCCTCGGCAGCAGGAACACCGGCACTTGCTGAGGTCCACCAGTCGCCAGTGGGGAGATGCTGCACAAGCGCATATTTACGGGGTTTTAACCCGGAGGTGGACGCTTGAGAGGATGTGGCTGCGTCTTCGCCGTCTTGCAGTTCGCTCTCTCCCGTGAGACTTTCGACGTGTAGTGGAACCGAGGTATTGTTCCGTGAGGCTTGGTCCAATAGAGAGTTTGCAAGGTTGCAGAAACGCAATTGCTGAACTGCGGGCTCTGACGGACGGGATCGCGGGTGCGAGGATATAGGGTAGAGGTGCTTGACGGCCGCCTGTACAGAACAAATGATGAGGTGATACCGCTGAGATAAAGCGAACAGGGCGTACGCGAAGCACACTGAGAGGAAATTGGGAGGAGCTCTTGAGGAGTTCACGGAAGGAGTGCATGGTGGGAGGGTTGGTGGATGATTCGGGCGATGTGGTCTCGCCAGATTGGGTTGGTAAGGGGAATACGCGGTCAAGAAGGCCTTGGTTGTCGACACTAGAGTAGAATTGAGAGAGGAGAGATTCACGAGAGGCATTATACGCACAGTTCGAGGACTTCTAGGATGTTTGCAGCATCTGCATCTTGAATGGGCACATCGCCACTGCTGGAAAGCTCCACTTCCTTCGAACCCTCTACCTGGGGCTCAGGTTGAGGAGAGCTGTCTTCCTTGCCGTCTGTGCGCGCATGCTTTGCGGGTGGGGAGTCGCCGTTCTCTGCGTTGGAGTTGCGCTTGCGTTTCTTGGAGGCGCCTTTGCGAGAGGAGGGAGGAGAGTCGGCTGGTTTGGAATTTTCTGCAGGTGTGGTGGTGGTTGCGGCAGAACGAGTTGCGCGAGCCATGTCTGGCTGCGATGCGATGTAGTGAGTATTGACGCCGCGAGGAAAAAGACGCGCCGGTGGCTGTCGAGCAGGAGAGGCAGGAGATCTGAACGCGTCGAGTGAACGCGTCCCGTGGATTTACGTTCGCCTCGTCGTCTCGCTTGCTCCTCTCCAGACGCACAGCTCTCCCCTTCCCTGCCCCTGTTCCAGCTCCGCCGCTCAGATTCGCACTCAGAAAGCACCGTCCTTTTCGGACCATCAATCCATCACTACACGCCACAGCGGCGCTTGCTTCGGCTTCTCGACCGCTGTCGTCGACAAAAGTATCCAGCTCGTCCTCGTAGCCACCCTCCACAATGGCCTCCAAGCTCGCCCCCACACTGAGGCCATTCCTGCGGGCGCAACAGTCGTCTTTCCCTGCCAACGGCCATGGCGCCTTTGTCCCTCAGATTCGCAAACTGGTCTTCGAGTACTGTGACAACTGGGCATCCTCTACCAACCTCCGCACATTCATCCACAACAACATCGAGAACCTCGCGCGCGAGAANCCCCCATGTCGAGTTTGTAGTGCGGCAAAGGAGTCACCGAGAACCTGTCATCCGTGGCTTCTATAGTACGTCCAATCTCAGGTCATGCATGTGGCTTCACCTAAAACCCGCGGTCCTACAGTCAACAACCGGGACAAGGTCATTGGCCTCAAAGGCTTTGAGGTCAATGGGATCCAGCAGAAGGTCCAGCTGCTGCTCGACTCCTCCGGTGCGAAGATCAAGCCGCTCAAGAGGGAGACTGTGGTCAGTCGGAACGAGGCCGCGAGAGGTATCTGGAGCGGGTTGCATGTCGAGGAGCCGTTCAGGATATGAGCACCTTTGTTTGCTGCTCGTGGAGTTCGGTAGGATGATAGTACGTGTAGATTTACCTCATTTCCCCATTAATTCATATGGTACGTTTCATTTCACGCCCACCCCACTGGGACAGCCCCGTGCTCTGTCAAAAGCCTCGCTCTGATACACGTCTTGCCCGCAGTTATCGAGCAAAGTCCTTGTCGTGCCGTGCACCGGTCCCGTGCACTACCGCTGCCGTCATAGTGCAAAGGCAGTAGGCAGGTTCTCACTTACGGACCGCCGCGTAGCGCGGTTAATTGTGGTATGTACGGCGCTTCCCCTGTCCCACACCATGGAATGGAGCCAAGAGGGCGAAGTCCATTCCTGTGCTCCCAGGCGAGAATACCTCCTGCGACTTGAGCTCCTGAATAGTGAATGGACCTTCATTCCGCCCGCAATGCAGCCACCGGTTTCCCTGCTCATCCTCCCAGAAGTGGTAACCTCGGCAGTGTTCCCGCGCCTCGTGTTTGCTGATACACGCCTAATCCACGCTGCGTCCCTCGAAGCCGCTCGCCCGGACGACCCTTCTATCTGTACTTAATGATGACGCCAGGGCAAGCGCAGGAAACCGGACGCCACGCGCGAGTAGTAAAGACGCTCCGAGCTTTCCGACCTTGGGGTCGCACCTTGCCTCTTACCATATCCCCCCTGCCCAACGCTTGAGTGAGTCTGACGGTCGTCCTCTCTTCCCTCCCCCAGCCGCCGTTAATCTCAGGCTTCCAGCGTCCTCTCAAGCCATGCAGAACCCCAGCAGTTACTATGCTGTACCGACTTATGACGGTGGCGCTTGGGTTGATTGGCAGCGTTCAGAGGATAGCGGCAATGTGGGTCACTTTTTCGGATGTGTCGCTACTGGGAAGTTGACCATTCATGCTAGTATATGCAGGCCAGCTCTTCTTCGATGACTCCCCAAGCTGCATCGGTAAGTCTTTGTGTTCATTGTCTCAAATTTGCAGTGATGTTAAGTGGCGTACAGTCCTCCAAGACCCTCGATGATACACTGCCGTGCAGCGCGATACCCATCTCTTACACTCTGGTGAGTATTTGGGATGCTCCATGTAAACGACAAATTGGTGACATCCCATTCGACAGACACCACCTACCCCAGACTCGACAGACAGCGATGTGTCTTCGTCTTCACAATTATCGATGGAATCTATCCCGGAGTACGATGATATGCCCGAGATCCCGTTCATCTCAGCCGAGGTGGCCTACGCAGATGAGTGGATCCCATCCGATCGCACGCCAGCCGAGCGAACGCGGATCGATTCTGCCTGCGACTCTCCCACTTTCTGGTCGACCATCATCGGGCTCAAAGCAACCGCGTCCAAGTCTTCCTCGACCTCCGACGGGACAGCGAGCTCCAGCTCAGTCATCCTCGGCCACACGACCGCGCGGTCTCTTTCGCCTTCTCGAGCGTCTCGAAAACGGGCAGGATCGGTGTCTTCGTTTGCTTCCTCGCGCACAAAGCCCGCGCCGGCCAAATCTATCCTCTCCTCCAGCGCTTCCGTACAGACGCGCAGGCGAAAGGCGCCGTCCGTCAAGTTCCTTGATATGCCCACGATCCACTACGAGGAGGAAGAGTGCGAGTATGACGAGGAGGAGGATGCGGCAGGCGGGCACGGTTCCCGCAGCACGCTATCAATGTCACCGCCTCCGAAGAAGAAGGCAAAGGGGCTCGGCGGGTTCCTGAGCTTCCGCTGGCTCTTCGGGCCGTCCAAGGTTGAGAACCGGAATTGCGCACCTTCGTCTTCGCCATCCAAGTCTTCGCCGGGACGTCCAGCCATCTCGGGCCCGTATCCGCTATGGGACTCCCCGCCGCGGCGAGCCCGCATGAACGGGAGCAGCACCACGCTAGGCGCAGCGAGTCTGCGCTCGATGAGGTCCACCGGGAGCCTGCGGTCTATGCGGTCGTGCGGTAGCAGGCTGCCCACGCCCACGTACTGGCCGAGGTAGTCCCGCGGGCCCGTGCAAGGTCATGGGTGCTCATGCTTCATCGCTCACGGACGGCCCTTGTCGCCGTGACGTGGTGTGCGCTATGCGAAACCTCTGTGAGTCCGCACTCTTTCCTGGTCGGATGGCCATGGCGTGCTGTGAGACTGACGACGCCGCGGATGCTGCAGTTCCTCCCTCCTAGCTCAGCCGGGCTCGGCTCTCCTGTGGAGAGCACATGCACCCATTAGTATGGCGCGCTCGGACGCTTTCTCGCACGAACTCCCGTGTGCGTCTCACAGAGTCACACGCTCCTCCCCCTCTCGACATGACATATCCCCAGCCCTACCCCCGCGTCTGTCCTTTCTTGCACGATCGATCCCCCCCAGGCCGCCCTTATGCCCCCCCATGCACGCGCCACCCACGTACAGGACACTCCGTACTACGCACGCAGCGCACGACGCAGATGCTGGTTTGATATCGCGGACGATCGTCGCTGTCTCGTGTCTCGCATGGACACATGCATCACTCTGTACATACACGCTCCTTCCGGTACTGTTGCCTCACGCATGTTGTTTTGTACATGGCTATTGGCATGCGGCGGCGGGCATGTACGGCGGCCGCTGCGAGTGTCGCGCGTTGACGTACTGCGTACGTACCTTCGCGTTGGCATACGCGCGCCGTCGGCCACTCGCCGCTTGCGTCCGGCTTGTACGTTCTACATACTGTGCTGTACTTGTCTCATTGACGACACTGTGTATGCATGCATGATTTGTTTGAATGTTGCGCCGGTTGAGGTCAGCACGGGTCAACTGCCTCAGGCTTTCTGGCACGTTTGATGACAATATCGGTACGCTCCCTGAGGGAAAACTGACATATTCTGAGCAAGACATTGCACGACGCACGTAAGCCGGCATATCACGTCGCCCACGCATGTTTTTAGACTTTTTACTAAAGATTCGGCGACTCCGAGGATGCCAATAATGAGATCAGAGACAGAAGGCAAATAGTAAATAGATACGCTACACACGCCGTCGACCACAGATAGCCTTCTCAAAAACTCATACTCAAGCGCAGAGTCGTCTGTCTGATGCCGTCTAGGCTCTACAGTCCCATTCAGCGTGGAACGAGAGCTGACTTCCCGACACCAAGGCGTCCCCATACGGCGGCGCGCCTCGCTCTGACACGGCAAACCACCCCCTCGACGGCCTTGGGCGCGGAGCGCCCTTCCTGANGGGGGAAAGTACCTGATCGCGACCTCGACCGTCGGACAACGATAGAGACCAGCGAGGCAGGATGAGGCGACGTGTCGTGGAGGAGGGAAAGACGCGAGGTGCGCGGATTTTATATGGGCGAGGGCGGGAGTTGCCGAGGCGTTTGCTAGAGGCTTCCTCAAGCGCCGAATTGAGATCGCGCTTAGTGGACGACGCTGAAGAAGGCGCATAACGGTCTGAGGGCCAGCAAATATTGCCAGCTAGTACTGCAGATATTGACCGAAAGAAAAGCCGAGAATGGCCCTGGAGATATGATGTGGAGAGTAAGATGGAAAAGTACTATTATACTGTATTTGTATAGGGATTGGGGGACCGTGACAATAGTATCGCACCATGCATGCACTGCCATATGCAAGCATTAGTAGCAACGAACCAGGAGTTTTCCGGAAGTGGGAGATATGTATAGAGGAGCGGCATATATTTGCGACTTTCGAACCCGATCTTCCGCTCACTGCAACATGTCGCGGTTTACGACGGTGTCCGCCTGCAGCGTCCCGTTCTGCAGACACGCCAGAAGCCGAGTCCGCATGCGCATATCATTGCTCAACATCGCATCACGCATAGGGGCATCGCCCGAGAACTGCCAGATGCGCCTCATGATTGGAATGCCCTCGTGAATGCGATCGAGGATGGCGACCAACTCGGCCGCGGGGCTGCTGGCGTCCAGGAGGCAATCGAACGAGTGATGCAGATAGGCTGGATAGGAGAACTGCGTAAGCATCGGACTGTGTCAGATGGGCAGTGGTATGCAACGTACAGACGTGCTTTTCGTCGTCGACAGGGATATACTCGGCAGCCCGCGCATAGCTCTCAGCAGCAGCCCTGAGGTTTGCTAGCGATTCTGCAGAGTCCTTGGACTGCTTCATGGCAGTCTTACGACGACAGAAGCCCATGAGGCTGTCACGGAATCAGATAGCCATTAGTATATTCCCATGGAGATGAGGATGGCGCGACTTACGAATGCGCCTGGGCCAAAGGATATCGGGCGAAGCTCAGGTAATGACCATAGAGACCGGTGTCAGTGGGCGGCTCCATTGGGGCAGAAGCAATATCGTCAATCAGGTCCTGCGCGCCCCTTGATATCTCATCTAAGAATGACTGCGTCTGTAAAGCGGGTTTGGCATTGTACGCCTTACAGTGGGTGCCCATGCAGTGAGAATCGCGGTGGCGGGGGATGATCTAGGACCTGAACCTTACCTGTAGCATAGCATCGAGACGAAGACATTTCACACCGCGCAGGAAGCTGGGTTGGAAGATGGAGCCTTTCTCGGAGTTTGGCACATCCTTCCACAGATCGATGCCCCACGAGAGGACTTCGATCGCGGAGGTGTAAAAGTCGAGTGCAGCCTCTACGTCAGGCGTCAAGTTAGATTGCATGAAGGCGCGCATAATCCATCCCCTGTGCAAGCACAGTTCAACGACGAGTTACAGTATAATTGAAGATGAACTTCTCACGAACCTGACGGTGATCGCGAGTGCCGGACGAGTAGCATCCCAACCTTCCTCTTGCAAGCGCTTCGGCGCATCTTGCATTACGGTCCTAGAGCTACCATTGCTCCACGCACGAGTTTCGGTGAGCTCAAAAATCACTGGACGAGCAAAGCACTTTCAGCGCCACAAGACCAGCAGGCACTAGGTACCCCAACTCACTCTGCCGATTGTATTTGTCAAAGAATTCCTTGTCGGCGATGGAGAAGGTGCGAGAGTCTTGAAGAAGGGCGTTGCTGAATCCTTCGATGCCCTGACATGCGCTTCAGTATCCTGCGGCGGACAGATATCGCAAGTATATCACGAACCCCTTTGAGGCCAAAGCAGCCAGTCCCTGTGGAGATGGGGAACAAACGAAGTTGATTCATAGCTTCACAGCCGTATACCCAAAACTTGTTCAGGGAATCAGCACATCGAACGCCGCCTGCAACAAATGAGGACTAACCTGGCGGGCAGACACTATAATCCAGGCCTATGTTTGACAGTTAGCATCTTACGGCGACCCATTTGTCGGCTATGCTCACGCTACTGTTCCAGCCTGGCGTAGGCAGGCTTTGAATGATGGGGACGGCGCGGTTCCATGGGCTATCCGCGTCTTTGACAATGACTTGTACAGGTTGATGCCGCTCGGAGGCCGCTTTACGTGCGAGAGCGGTTTTCAATTCGGCGGTGTAATGCTCCTTCTGTTTTTGTTCTGCGGGGGTAAGATTCTCGACCGGAAGTACTGCAAGAGCGCGTTTCCAATGAGAGATCGCGTCGTCCGGCTTGCCGAGGCCCTATCACAACGTGGGTAGCGTAAGCCGCCATGCACACTAGGAGTAGTGAAGGCGAAAGCTACTTACTGCAGAGGCGGCAGCCAGACGCGACCATGCCTTGGCGTATGTGGACGAGAGTTCCGTCGCCTGTGAACAGTCATAGAGTCCACCATGAGGTCAGCAGGGAAGAAATAGAAAGCCGGCAAACCTTTTCAGCATCAGTGTACGCCTCAAGATACCTAGTGCAGATTCACGTTTATTGGCTTGAGCGCTGTCGTATCATGAATAAAGAAAATAATGATCTCCACCTGTTGAGGCCCAGCGAACAAGCCGCCCGATTGCAGTACAAAATAGCGTTCTTGTCATCATGCTGAAGGGCTTCAGTGAATTTTTGGTATGCACCGGCGAAGTCCTTCTTCACGAAGAGGGTGTTGCCTTCAGCCTTCAGCCGCTCTGCTTCAGTGGGGTTGGTCATGTTGAGAGGTGGCCAAGTGGGGTCCGAACACGCGCTGAGAGCAAAGGAGGCCTGCTCTTTTGACTATTTTATACCCGACGCAGCGCGCCTCACGCGAACGAAACAGTTCGCTAAGGGTCCGCAACCCTGAGTATACGGAGCGGAGCGAGTAGAAGACGGTGGTACCGACAATGTAGCAAGGGGCTTGACGTATTCGCCACGGGTCCTCGTGTCATGCTCACCCTGCCAGGGGCTCGAACCATCGTGCCAGGTGGCATCCCTTAATGTAGCGCAAACCCAGATCGTCCGTTTACTTACAAGCCATGCAACAAATAGACTAGACGATAGTATATTCGTTGAGTCTATTAGGTGATGCGAATATAGAGGTTCGCACGATTGATATCGTGCAAGCTTTTTGACATGATGACTTGCGGACACGCTGATATATTTGATTGTTGTCCTGCGAAGACCAACGTAACAGCTCTTGTCAACGTGGATCTTGGAGGGAAATGGCGTCAAGGTAATAGCATTGTAGTTGCCAGGATTATCACATGTAAGCTCTCATCATGACGCACGCCTCTGTTTTTCAAGGGCCCATTGCAGCCGCATGTTGGACAAGCCTTCTGCTCTTGTTCGCATTACGGGAGAGGCTAGCTGCATCCGGGCTGCCTCCAAATGAGGAGGAAGTTCACCATCGTTGCGAATCACCTTGAGTTCCGTCCTTCAGTATTAGGTCAACAGTCGAACATCGAGGATTAGATCGTACCGAGCCAATAGCAAGGAAGAACGAGAAGGTCGCCGCGCTACCCAACATGTATTGGGAAAGCGTTGGCAGTATTCCTCGGGGACCAGCACCCCCACTAATGTTAACGAGCATCAGTTGCGCCGTGGGATGCTAACAAACAGAAGATGCAACGCACCGCAGAATGCTGTAGCTACCAAACAGGAATCCCATCGTAAGCCCCACACCTGCACCCATCATGGCACCCATCCTGACATAGTCTCAGTCAGATGCCCCTTGCGCTCATGATGCTCAACGTCACCGTACTTCACTGTGAAAGGTAGTGAAGGTGAGCCCCTGCCAAGTACTCACGAAGGAATCGTACCGTGAACGTACGTTTTTGCCATACTGTGAGTCCAGCCGGGTGGCCTTGCTGAGGAACAGGGGGCATTATAGATTAAAACTAGCACAGAGAGTAAAGATAGAAGATGAGAGGATGAAGCACTGGGACGCGTCTGATTCTGACGTCGTGGTGGTTGTCCGCAAGTTGCGTCGGCATTCGGGACGCCCAACCGCGCTTGCTTCTGGCGACCGAAATCACCTTTCCCCGCATCGCACACGACGACTCCTGCACGGCGTAGTACACAACCAGACCCACCGCTTGACAGTGGGCGCAGAGCGTCGCAATGTCTGTTAACCCGCCGTCTTTCCCTCAAGCCCAGCAAGCGCAGATCAGTGAGTTTGCCAAGGGCTTGTAACCGTGTTGGGCCTTGACTTGACCTTGGGTGGTGCCACAGTCCGGTCCAACCAGCGAGACTTATTTCAAGTATCAGCCCTGCGAGAACAGACGGAGAATGTCCTACGCTCATGGTTGGGTACGTTGTGGGTGCCGTATTGTGCGACACCGTGCTGAAGGATAGGCAGGAACAAGATGGTTGACGCGGTGGGACAAGGAGATTGACTTTGCTGCGAACGTGCTGTATTATGGGTTGACGGCGGGGTTAGGTGAGACCACTCGCGCATGCCTATGCTCCTCGCTCACTTCATGCGTTAAGGGTCTCAGACAATAGGGGAGGAATATACAGACATCTGGCTTCATTCCACTCGGAATCAGAGACGGCCCTCACCCCGACTGAGAGCGGCGTTAATCCTCCTCCCCACATTGCCCTCATATTTGCTGTCAAGATGGGGTTCGCTGATTCCCCAGACGTCGAAGACCGGAGCATTACTGCGCAAGATACCCACGACCCTTGAAGTGTTGTCTGAGATCAACTTAGCGTTGTTCTACTTGCGCGGAACATATTATGGTATAGTCAAGCGTTTGCTTGGCCTGAGATATGTGAGCATGGTTCTCTCCCCTCTAACTTCTTCCTCCCAACGAAGCCACGCAGATCTCTGCCACTCCGGAGAACCCGAATGCACGACCACCGTCGTATGCTCTCCTGGGAATTTTGCTGGGCGTCCGACTAATCCATCGCGCCCTCAATTGCATCCGCACGCGCTCAGCGCAGTCAGACAGCGCACTATCGCGAGACGGAAAGAGCAGCCATGGTATGGACGGCGAAGAGGACATCTTCATCGATGATCGCAGGGTCGCTTCCATGCTCGAAGTTGCAAATCAGGACGATGCGCCGGTCGTTCCCGCAGAGGAAGACGAAGGGACGATCCTGGATGTCTCCAGGATTCCACCAGCAGTCCGCGCGAGCAGGAATTGTACACTGTGCTTGGAGGAACGCACTGCCAGTTGTGCCACTGAATGCGGACACATGTTTTGTTGGAATTGTATAGTCGGTTGGGGTCGGGAGAAGGTGAGCGATAGCTTCTATGCGGCATTGCAGGCTTGTTGCTCATGGTGTACGCTAGGCCGAGTGTCCTCTCTGTCGACAGTCTTTGAATCTGAACTTACTGCTTCCTGTGTATAATTTATGATGATATGATGGATGGTCTTCTGATCGATACCACGAGGAGGGCAAGGCGATTGCAGGCATGCATCCAAGCGAGAGATCGTCGAAAGCATCATGTCAGAAGTAATACCACAGCAGAAACGTACAACATGTGGGCGAGGCAGTCCACACTTTTACAAGCGAGATGAGACAAGGAAGCCAGACAACTCAAACGACTTGCTGGATGAGCGTGATGTTGTCGCCTTTTAGCAGTATGCGACCTTGAACGCCAAAATCAGTTGTGCTTCCTATGCAACATGAGATAGGGGACACACCAAGTTCTCGCCTAGGCTTCGCATCCTTCACGTAGACCTCCGCCGCATCGTCTATCACAACATTCATGAATTCGTCAAAGCCCTGGGTATGGGTGATCAGCCGAGGGTTCCAAGAGCATGTGGAGATAAAATAAAGAAAAGTAGAAGCATGGATGAAACACTCATCGCGCGAGACCAGAAGCGTGCAATGAAGAAGCCGTCGCCTTCGTTCGTTCTGAAGTTCAACGCGGAGCGCATGCAGGTGTTTTGGGACACGCACAATGATGACCCCCTCAATCCGCATATCGATGTTGTCGTACAACCAGATCACGACTTTCGTCCTCTGCGAGAAAATGTTAGTCACACCTTCACGGATTCTAGAAATAGTCATACCTGTTGCAAGTTCTTGAAGATGACATTCTATGGGACAAGATCAGCCATGTTTCCAGACGAGCGACAGAGGAATACGTACGATGGGCTGTACCATCACCCTCTGCTGACGACCCGACATGATGAACTGCTTGGCGGGGGATGGCGAGGAAAAGAATTCGAGGGTTGGTGGGAGGTCTGTGCGGGAGGGCTTCAAGCTACAAGCAGACCAAGTTCGGCGCGGAAACAGACTCGAGGATGGCTGTCGGACTTTGCCGAACGCCCGTGCTCTAGCGACGCGTCGCGTCTTGCTCAGAACTTGTCCTCAACCAGCGTGTCAACAACCATGGAGGTATGCTTCTACATTGAAATGTATCTGTATGATCTTATGAATGCGTGGTCTAGTTGTTGGCACCCTCCAACTCATCCACCGCCGCGGCGGTCACCTTCATCACTTTTGTACAAGACCTGAAACGCAAGACGAAGACATGGGGTCCTATGATCGAGCTCTGCGCCAGCGGCGAGAAGACACTCGAGCGGTTTCGATACCAGTTTCCGGACGATTGGCTATACAGCGACCAGCTTAGAGGAGAGTGGAGCGCATTCAACGAGATACTGAAGCGGAAGAACGACTCGATCCAAGAGCAATTGGGTGAGTGCACTTGTTTCTAAGGTGCCTCTCGGGTCGACTCAAGCTCTCGTAGCTGGACTACAGCTGAAGATCGTTGCGGAGGACAAGATCGTCGAGAACAAGATCAACGACGTTATCCAAGAATGGGAGCAGACTCGGCCGGTGCAAGGGAGCATGCGTGCCGACACGGCTCTCAACACAATCAATGTATTCGAAGGCAAGCTCACGCGGGTACAGGAGGAATACGAGCTAGTCTGCAAAGCGAAAGAAGCGCTTGACTTGGAGCTCATCCGACATACACGACTGGAGCCTGTCTTCGAAGAGTTGCGTGATCTAAAGGCGGTCTGGACAGCACTGTCGGGTGTGTGGAGCCAGATTGGAGAGTTGCGGGAGATGCCCTGGGCGACAGTGCAGCCTCGGAAGCTCAGGCAACATCTTGACGGCCTGCTATCCTCGACGAAGGAAATGCCCACTCGCATGCGCCAATATGCGGCCTTCGAATATGTTCAGGACGTGCTGCGCGGCCTTCTGAAGTCGAACTCGCTAATCTCGGAGCTGAAGTCTGAAGCCCTAAAAGACCGGCATTGGAAGCAGCTGTTCAAAGTTCTGCGCGTATCATCGCAAGTCAGCTTGCCCTTGTAAGCCGCGCAACTTTCAAAGCTGTTATTACGAATCACTTACACTATGTTAGACTAACTCTTGGTCACGTCTACGACATGGATCTTCGGAAGAACGAGAACATCATCAAGGAGGTGATTGTACAGGCTCAGGGCGAAGTGCGTAATGTGAGATCCTTATACCCGTCTGGCTACTTACTTGTCGTGTCAGATGGCTCTTGAGGAGTACATCCGGCAGGTCAAGGAGACATGGACCAACTATACCCTCGATTTGGTCAATTACCAGAACAAGTGTCGTCTGATCAGGTTCGTGGCCGCGTGTTCGCACGAAGACATGGCAGCTCATACTGTGTAAATGCAATCAGGGGATGGGACGATCTGTTCAACAAGTGCAGCGAGAACCTGAACTCGTTAACCGCAATGAAGCTCTCTCCATACTACAAAGGTGATGTCTTCATATGTTGGACCACGATGTTATTATACTGATACTAGTTCGTAGTATTCGAGGAGGAGGTAAAGTGGAACACCATATCTGTGACTCTAAGTGCGACTACTGACAGATCATCAGGCTGGCGCTTGGGAGGAGAAGCTAAACCGGATTCATGTGCTGTTCGGTAAGCAGTGGCTCAGGTAAGCTTGTTTCAAGTGAGTTGCTCATAGACATGTGTAGATGTCTGGATCGACGTCCAGCGGCAGTGGGTATACTTGGAGGGCATTTTCTCTGGAAGCGCGGACATCAAGCACCTGCTTCCTGTCGAGAGCGCTCGGTTCCAGAACATCAACACCGAGTTCCTCGCCGTGATGAAGAAGGTGTACAAGTCACCATTCGTCTTGGATGTCTTGAACATCCAGGGGATTCAGAAGTCCTTGGAGCGTCTCGCCGATCTTCTCAACAAGATCCAAAAGGCGCTTGGAGAGTACTTGGAGCGGGAGCGTGCCTCGTTCCCCCGCTTCTACTTCGTTGGTGACGAAGACTTGCTGGAGATCATCGGTAACAGCAAGGAGATCCTGCGTATCATGAAGCATCTGAAGAAGATGTTCGCGGGTATCTCGACGCTGATGTTGGACGAGGAGTTGACGCAAATTCAAGGTATGGCGTCTAGGGAAGGAGAAGAGGTCTACTTCAAGGATCCTATCCTATTGAAGGACTACCCCAAGATCAACGACTGGCTCACTAAGCTGGAGGCGGAAATGAGGGTCTCGCTCGCGCAGCTCCTTTGCGACGCGGTTACTGAACTACAGTCGTTCTACGGGTCCATTACACCTCTCCCTCAAGACCAGTTCATGACTTGGCTCGAGAAGTATCCCGCTCAGCTTGTCACCCTTGCCATGCAGGTCGCGTGGACCGCGTCTGTGGAGGATGCGCTGGAGAACTCGCAGTCTCTGGACGGCCCTCTAGACACCATCCGTCAGGGCCTTGACCTTCTTGCGGACGTCGTGCTGACGGAGCTCAAGCCGGTAACACGTCGCAAATGCGAGCATCTCATCACCGAGCTAGTGCACCAACGTGATGTGACGCGTACGCTCATTCAACAGCGTGTCGCGGACAACAGGGCCTTCTCCTGGTTGTACCAGATGCGCTTCTACCTGAACCGGAACGTCGACAACCCCTTGGAGCGCCTCTCGATCCGGGTCGCGGACGCATCCTTCCCTTACGGATGGGAGTATCTGGGCGTCCCCGATCGCTTGGTGCAGACACCGCTCACGGACAGGTGTTACTTGACCCTTACTCAGGCGTTGGACAATCAGCTTGGTGGGTCTCCCTTCGGGCCCGCTGGAACTGGTAAGTTGCTGCTAGGCTTCATCGATTTCCCGTCAGCTCACAGCCTTCCAGGCAAGACCGAGTCGGTCAAGGCTCTCGGTGTGCAGCTGGGACGCTTCGTCCTGGTCTTCTGTTGCGACGAGACATTCGACTTCCAGGCCATGGGACGTATCTTCATCGGTCTTTGCCAGGTCGGCGCGTGGGGCTGCTTCGACGAGTTCAACCGTCTCGAGGAACGTATCCTCAGTGCCGTCTCGCAACAGGTCCAGAGCATCCAGCAAGGTCTTGCGGCTCTCGTCAAGAACCCGAACACCGAGATCGAGCTGGTGGGGAAGAACGTCAAGCTGAACAAGAACATGGGTATCTTCATCACGACTAACCCCAACTACGCGGGTCGTTCGCAGCTCCCGCCGAACTTGACCAAGCTGTTCCGACCCATGGCCATGACGCGCCCGGACCGCGAGCTCATCGCACAGGTCATGCTGTTCTCTCAGGGTTTCCGGACTGCGGAATCGCTTGCTTCGAAGATTGTGCCGTTCTTCAACCTTTGCGACGAGCAACTCTCTCCTCAGCCTCATTACGACTTCGGTCTTCGTGCTCTCAAGGCGGTGCTGGCTTCCGCTGGTATCTTGAAGCGTGAGCGCTTACAAGAGTCGAGAGAGTCTGGTGAAGGCGCAGATGCCGCTGGTCTCTCGGACGCCGCGTCCGAGCAAGTCATTCTCATTCAGAGTGTGACTGAGACCATTGTTCCCAAGCTTGTCGCTGACGATGTCCCTCTCCTGACAAGGTATGCGCCCCTCCTACTGTAGCTATCTGTGCAGTCATTGACACGGCCGCAGCCTTTTGGCCGACGTCTTCCCCGGTGTCGACTACGTGCCGGTCAATCTCGATGCCCTCCGCGAGCAGATCAGCAAAGTCTGTGCCGAGCGACGACTGGTCGAAGGCGAGCGGTGGATCAACAAGATCCTACAGCTCTACCAGATCCAGAAGATCCAGCACGGTCTAATGATGGTTGGTCCTTCTGGTTCCGGCAAGAGTAACGCCTGGCAAGTTCTGCTTGCCGCACTCGAGCGGCTAGATGGTGTTGAGGGAGTGTCGTACGTGATCGACCCCAAGGCGATGCACAAGGACGCGCTCTACGGTACTCTGGACCCGACCACGCGTGAGTGGAATGATGGTCTCTTCACGCACACTCTGCGTAAGATCGTCGATGATGTCCGTGGCGAGAGTGGCAAGCGACACTGGATTATCTTCGATGGTGACGTCGATCCTGAGTGGGTTGAGAACCTGAACAGGTGAGTATTCCTCCCATACGTGTTTTCACTGATGGTTGACGATTGCTTGCCAGTGTTCTCGATGACAATAAGCTTTTGACGTTGCCGAACGGAGAGCGGCTCAACTTGCCCCCCAATGTCCGCATCATGTTCGAGGTCGAGCATCTCAAGTATGCCACGCTCGCCACCGTCAGTCGTTGCGGTATGATCTGGTTCAGCGAAGATGTCGTAGAACCGTCCATGGTCTTCCGGCACTACCTCGAGACGCTGTCTACCGTCCCTCTTGATGCTGAGGACGACGAAGCTGTAGAACTCCCTGGCCGTCGCACAGAACCCGCAGCTGGTGACTCGCCTACATCCCCACACTTGATCACGCAGAAGCAAATCGCCTCTATCCTCGAACCGTTCTTCGCAGATGGCGAGCTTATCATGTCTGCCCTACAGTACGCGGAGAACATGGAGCATATCATGGACTTCACCGTCACGCGCGCTCTCAACACGCTCTTCTCGCTCATCAACAAGACCGTGCGGAACGTCGTGGAGTACAACATCCATCACTCCGACTTCCCTCTAACACATGAACGTATCGAGCAATACGTGACCAAGCGTCTCCTCGTGAACATTATTTGGGCTTTCTCGGGCGACGCGCGCTTGGAACTCCGTGCCGAACTCGGTGACTTCCTCCGCAAACATACGGGTGTCGATCTCCCGCCTCTCAACCAAGGTGGTTCGCTCCTCGATTACGACGTGCAGGTGGCCAATGGAGAATGGAGCGCATGGCAAGCTCGGGTACCTGTTATCGACATCGAGTCTCATGCGGTGACTGCGTCGGATGTCGTCGTGCCCACCGTTGACACTGTTCGCCATGAAGAGGTCCTGTACTCGTGGCTGTCCGAGCACAAACCCTTGATGCTCTGTGGTCCTCCTGGTTCGGGCAAGACCATGACCCTTTTCAGCGCTCTCCGCAAGCTTCCAGACATGGAAGTCGTCGGCCTGAACTTCTCCAGTGCTACCACTCCCGAACTCATTCTCAAGACTTTCGAGCAGTACTGCGAGTATCGCAAGACGCCCAACGGGGTCATTTTGGCGCCCGCTCAAATCGGACGTTGGCTTGTCGTGTTCTGTGATGAAATCAACCTTCCCGCTACTGACAAGTACGGCACCCAGCGTGTCATCTCGTTCATCCGTCAGTTGGTGGAGAGTGGGGGCTATTGGCGGACGACTGACATGGCTTGGGTCAAGCTGGAGCGTATCCAGTTTGTCGGCGCTTGTAACCCTCCTACCGATCCTGGTCGTGTGCCCCTCAGTCACCGTTTCCTGCGTCACGCCCCTCTGGTCATGGTCGACTATCCTGGAGAGCTCTCCCTCAAGCAGATCTACGGAACGTACAATCGCGCGCTCCTCAAGGTTGTCCCCAACCTCCGTGCGTACGCGGAGCCGCTCACAGATGCGATGGTCTCCCTCTACCTCGCCTCTCAGAAGAGGTTCACGACGGATATTCAAGCCCACTACGTCTACAGTCCTCGTGAGCTTACTCGATGGGTCCGTGGTATCTATGAGGCGATCCGGCCTCTGGAGATTCTCTCTGTCGAGGGTCTCGTCAGAGTCTGGGCTCATGAGGCTCTCCGACTCTTCCAAGATCGTCTTGTCACGGAAGAGGAGAAGCGATGGACAGATGAGGCCATCGACAATGCAGCGATGGAGCATTTCCCGACCATCAATCGTGATGAGGCGCTCGGTCGTCCCATCCTATTCTCCAACTGGACGTCGAAGGACTACATTCCGGTCGATCGTGAGGTCCTCCGCGAATACACGAAGGCTCGTCTGCGCGTCTTCTACGAGGAGGAATTGGATGTGCCACTCGTATTGTTCAACGACGTCTTGGACCACGTCCTGCGGATCGATCGTGTCTTCCGTCAAGTCCAAGGTCATTTGCTCCTCATCGGTGTCAGTGGCAGTGGCAAGGTAAGTGACATATTTGATTACATACCGTATATCCTCATACTCATCGCCTTCGAAAGACGACGCTGTCGCGCTTTGTCGCATGGATGAACGGTCTCAGCATCTTCCAGATCAAGGTCCATAACAAGTACACAGGAGAGGACTTCGATGAGGATCTGAGGACGGTCCTCCGTCGCGCTGGATGCAAGGGCGAGAAGATCTGCTTCATCATGGACGAGTCTAACGTCCTAGACTCCGGTTTCCTCGAGCGTATGAACACTCTCCTGGCTAACGCCGAAGTTCCCGGTCTCTTCGAAGGGGACGAGCACTCTGCGCTCATGACGGCATGCAAGGAGGGCTCTCAGCGTGATGGTCTCATGTTGGACTCGCACGAAGAGCTCTACCGTTGGTTCACTCAGCAAGTCGCCAAGAACCTGCACGTCGTCTTCACCATGAACCCTCCCGAGAATGGCCTTGCGTCCAGGGCCGCTACTTCTCCTGCGTTGTTCAATCGTTGCGTTCTCGATTGGTTCGGTGACTGGTCAGACCAGGCCTTCTACCAAGTGGGCATGGAGTTCACCAGTACGCTCGACCTGGATTTGCCGTCCTACAATCCTCCTGCTATGTTCCCCATCGCCTATCGCGATCTCTCTATGCCCCCGACTCACCGTGCTGCGGTTGTCAATGCTTTGGTCCACGTCCATCAGTCCATGCACCAGATCAACCAACGCCTCAGTCGTCGCCAGGGCCGTTACAACTATGTCACTCCTCGCCATTACCTGGATTTGTGAGTCGACTTATGCTCTGAGATGGAACGTGACACTGATTATTGACAGCATCAACCACTACGTGCGTCTGCATAACGAGAAACGCGAGGAGCTCGAAGAGCAGCAACGCCATTTGCATGTTGGTCTTGACAAGCTTCGGGAGACCGTGGAGCAGGTCGAGGAGTTGCGGAAGAGTCTTGCCATCAAGCGTAGCCAGCTCGAGGCCAAGAACGCCGAGGCGAACGAGAAACTGAAGCGCATGGTGGCGGACCAGCAGGAGGCAGAGCAGAAGAAGGCGGCGTCCATCGAGATTCAGGCAGCACTCGTCGAGCAGGATAAGAACATCAAGCAGCGCCGGGAAATCGTCATGGCAGACCTCGCCGACGCAGAGCCGGCCGTCTTGGACGCTCAAGCCGCTGTCAGCAGTATCAAGCGTCAGCACCTCCAGGAAGTGCGAACCATGGCTAACCCACCAGAGGCCGTCAAACTGGCTATGGAGTCTGTCTGTACCCTCCTCGGTCACAAGATCGATAGCTGGCGTACGGTGCAAGGTATCATCCGTCGCGACGACTTCATCCAACGCATCGTCAACTTCGACACTACGAACCAGATGACGAAGCAGCTCCGTGACATCATGAAGCGCGACTTCCTCAGTCGACCCTCCTACAACTTCGAGACTGTACAACGTGCGAGTAAGGCTTGTGGCCCTCTCGTGAAGTGGGTGATCGCACAAGTTCGTTTCTCCGAGATCCTCGACAAGGTCGAGCCTCTTCGCAACGAAGTACAGTCGCTCGAGGATCAAGCAGAGCAAACTAAGCAGCAGGCGCAGATGATGGTCACGATGATCGCCGAACTCGAGGCCAGCATCGAACGGTACAAAGAGGAATATGCTGGCCTCATCCGCGAGACCCAAGCAATCAAGACGGAGATGGAGCGCGTGGAGAGCAAGGTGGATCGCAGTATGAAGCTCTTGGAGAGTTTGTCTTCGGAGAAGACGCGTTGGGAGGCCGGCAGTCGTACCTTCGACACCGAGATGGGCACCATTGTTGGCGACGTCTTGCTATCTGCTGCCTTCTTGGCCTATGCCGGCTTCTTCGATCAGCAGTATCGTGAGATGATGTGGCAGGAATGGTCTACTCACCTCTCCGAGGCCGGCGTTCAGTTCAAGGCCGAACTTTCGCTCCCCGAGTATCTGTCGACTGCGGACGATCGCCTCAGTTGGCAGTCCAAGTCCCTTCCTTCCGACAATCTATGCACCGAGAATGCCATCATGATCAAGCGGTACAGCCGTTACCCTCTCATCATCGATCCTACCGGTCAGGCCACCACGTTCTTGCTGAACGAGTACAAGGACAAGAAGATCACTGTGACCAGCTTCCTCGACGAAGCGTTCCTGAAGGTCCTGGAGAGCGCGCTGCGATTCGGAAACACGCTCCTCATCCAGGATGTGGAGCATCTCGACCCTATCCTCAACCCGGTCCTGAACAGGGAAATCAGACGTACAGGTGGTCGTGTCCTAATCCGCCTCGGAAGCCAGGATATCGACTTCTCGCCCTCGTTTACCATGTTCCTCTCTACTCGTGATCCCTCGGTCGAATTCTCACCCGACATCTGCAGTCGAGTTACGTTCGTCAACTTCACCATGACGCGAAGCAGTCTGCAGAGCCAATCGCTCGACCAGGTGTTGAAGGTCGAGCGGCCCGACACCGAACGCAAGCGTACAGATCTCATGAAGATGCAGGGCGAGTTCCGTCTTCGTCTGCGGACTCTCGAGAAGCTCTTGCTGCAGGCCCTCAACGAATCTTCCGGCAATATCTTGGATGATGACAAGGTCATCGACACCTTGGAGACACTGAAGCGTGAGGCAGCAGAGATCACCCGCAAGGTGGAGGAGACCGACCTCGTCATGAAGGAAGTCGAGGAGGTCACCGCGGAGTACCTACCGATTGCGCAGGCGTGCAGCGCCGTCTTCTTCATTCTGGAGCAACTCAACCTCGTCAACCACTTCTACCAGTTCTCCCTACGCTTCTTCCTCGACATCTTCGACTACATTCTCCACCACAACCCCAATTTGCGCAACGTTACTGACCATGCTCGGCGGAGAGATATCCTCATGAATGATCTCTTCGTCGTCGTGTACAAGAGGACTTCGCGCGCATTGCTACATCGCGATCATGTCATGCTCGCGGTTCTACTCGCACAAGTCAAGCTTCGCGGGATAGAGGAGATCGGCGATGAGCTGGAATTCTTCTTGGAAAGCGGTGATGGAGCTGTGTCCGCCAATACCGAGTCCCTGCAGACCACCATCTTGACTCCGGACCAAGCTCAGCGGCTCGTGACCTTCGCAAAACATCCCCTATTCAAGCCCGTCCTGTCTCATCTCACCGAGCACGAAGACGAATGGATTCCCTTCCTGGAGTCGAGCAGCCCAGAGAGCGCGGTGCCTCAGCCATGGGACCCGAGTACCCGTAAGTTCTATGCATCGCGATAATGAGACCGTTTGTTCACGATGAGTTTCAGCTGCCGTTGAGGCTGTCCGCAACATGATTGTGATCAAGTGTCTACGTCCCGATCGTATTCTGCAGGCCACCGCGTCCTTCGTCAAGACCGTCTTCCAAACCGATCTTGCGGCTGTCTCTGCATACGAGCTTGGGGCAATGGTTACAGACGAAGTTCAACCTGCTACTCCGCTAGCCCTCGTTTCCGTTCCTGGGTACGATGCTAGTTATAGGGTGGAAAACCTTGTACAGAACACCGGCTCTCGTTGCACGTCTGTCGCTATGGGCTCGCAGGAAGGTTTCACTCTGGCCGACCAAGCGGTCGCCATGGCTGCCAGACAAGGCTCCTGGGTGTTGCTCAAGAACGTGCACCTCGCGCCTTCTTGGCTCGGACAGTTGGAGAAGAAGCTGCAGACTCTCACCCCGCACAGGAACTTCCGTTTGTTCCTCACGATGGAGGCGAACCCGAGTATTCCCGTCAACATCCTTCGGCAGTCTCGTATCCTCATGAACGAGCCTCCCCCGGGTATCAAAGCCAACTTGTCCGACTCTTTGCGCAGCATCGCGACTGCTCGCCTCACACAAGGTCCCGCGGAGAAGGCTCGTCTGTATTTCTTGCTCGCTTGGTTCCACGCCGTAGTGCAGGAGCGTCTGCGCTACGTACCGCTCGGCTGGAGCAAGACGTACGACTTCAACGACTCGGATATGGCCGCCGCATTCAACACCATCGATACCTGGCTCAACAGCGTCGCGAAGGGCCGTGCCAACGTCGATCCTGCAGCCATTCCTTGGGATGCCATCCGCACCCTTATCAAGCAGTCAGTATATGGTGGTCGCGTTGACAGCGACTTCGACCAGAAGATTATCGACGCCTTTGTCGACGGCTTGTTCACTCCTGCTGCGTACAACGTCGACTTCGACCTCGTTCCGAGCGCCACAGGCTCACAAGTGCTCACGGTTCCCGACGGGACGAAGTTGGACCACTTCTTGTCTTGGGTACAGCAGCTTCCAGAGCGCGAGCCCCCGTCGTGGCTCAGTCTGCCCCCTACTGCTGAGCGCGTCATCGCCATCGCACAAGGTATGTTTGCATGCTATTCATGCAAGTGAGCTTTACTAATCTGGCGGCCTTGTAGGAAACGAGCTGCTTGGCAAGCTCCGTAAGATGCGCATGCTCGCGGATGATGATGACGAGGCGACACCCAGCGCTGGCCCTTCGCAAGGCCAAGCGTCTCAGCAGCCCGCGTGGATGCGGAACTTGCACGAGCGCTGCCGCGAGTGGCTCCAACAACTCCCTGCCGTCAGTCTTGACCTTGCTGCTGACCGCTATGCATGTGCTGACCTGCTACCCACAGAACTTCCACACCTTACAGAAGCAGAGCGCCGAGCACCAAGACCCGCTGTATCGCCTCTTCTTCCGCGAAGGCAGCATCGGCAGCAAGTTGCTCGTACAGGTCCGCAAGGACTTGGCCGACGTCGTCAAGGTCTGTCAGGGCGAACTCAAGCAGACGAACCATCTCCGTACCCTCATGTCGTCCCTCACCAAGGGTACGTCTTCTATATGTTATCGCTTGTTTCTCAGGACTCAACGCCCCTTTCAGGTACCATCCCGACTCACTGGCGCCGCTACAAAGTGCACAAAGCCATGGGCGTCTCGGAATGGATCTCCAACTTCGCACGTCGTCTGGCGCAACTCGACCAAATTGCTGGCTTAGACAACTTGAACAACGTGGAGGTCTGGCTGGGTGGACTGTTCTTCCCCGAGGCGTACATCACTGCTACTCGACAGGCCGTTGCTCATCGTAAGAGGTGGAGTCTCGAGACCCTGCGCCTGCAGTTGGACATCGAGAAGGTGAACGATCCTGGCGCTTTCATCGTTGACGGTAAGTTCTACTCTCTGCATGCCTCCCCAAGCGAAGATACTCATTCGTCTATAGGCCTTGTTCTCGAGGGCGCCTCTTGGGCCACTGACAAGCTCGTCCTCAACGAAGGCGAGACCGTGCGCCTTGGACCATCCCAGATCCGTTGGGTGCAATCCGAGGAGACTGTTCCGAACACGGTCAACCTGCCGGTATACCTCAATGGCGACCGCAACGACGTCATGTTCACGGTTGACCTGCCGTTCGATAGCGCTGCAGGCGCATTGGTGGCGACTCGCGCTGTTTGCTTGACCGCTGGCGGTTGAATGGAGTAGACTGTTGGATAGATCTGGAACTCTCGTCGATACGCAGCATACCCACGCATACGCATACCGCATACGATACCTTCCTTTCGCACTACGCCTGTTAATGTCTAATGACCCTCACGAATGAACTTGGTTTCTTTCTCATGCAGATGGCTAAATTTCGGCTATTTCGCATATCGACATGCGTTCGTTGGCGTATATGGGCGCTGCAGACGGCATGTCTGCGCTTCTGGCTGCCATGAGTGTTCGAGTCATGTTGAGGAGGCTAAGTAGATACATGAAGCGCGCGGGAAGGAGCGTGAACTGATCCCGCAATTGCAATGCGTTCTTTCACCATCCGCGTCCCCGCAACCTCTGCCAACATCGGCCCTGGCTTCGACGTCGTCGGTCTCTCGCTTTCTCTCCATCTAACCCTCACTGTCACTGTCACCCCTCCCGATAATGCATCGCCTGCACGCCCACCCAAGATCACCTACTCCGGCGAGGGTGCAGACGAAGTCCCTCTCGACGCTTACAAAAACTTGACCACGCGTGTCGCCCTCTATGTTCTGCGCTGCCATGGCATTACTACGTTCCCCGCCAACCTGACCATCCACTGCGACAACGAAATTCCATTTGGACGTGGGTTGGGTTCATCAGGGGCGGCGGTCATCGCTGGTGTACTGCTAGGCAACGAGCTCGGGGACCTCAACCTACCAATTGAGCGGTTGCTTGATTTCGCTCTAATGGTCGAACGCCATCCGGACAATGTCACTGCTGCTCTGGTAGGAGGGTTCGTCGGGTCTTATCTACGCGAGCTCGACCAGGCCGCGACGGAGGCTGCGAGCGTGCCCCTCAGTGAAGTTCTTCCCGAATACCCTCCGGACGCGGGCGAAGATTGGGGTCTGAACCCCCCGCAGCCCCCGCTCGGGATTGGGCATTTCGTCCGGTTCGGCTGGTCGGACAGCATCAAGGCACTTGCGATCATCCCTCGGTTCGAGCTGAGCACTGCGAAGGCGCGTGGTGTGCTGCCGCAGGAGTACTCGCGAAAAGATCTGGTGCGTTCTTCCCTGTCGTGTGCACCGACGATCCGTGCTGATACGCTCCCTGTCAAGGTCTTCAATCTCCAACGACTCGCCGTGTTGACGACCGCGCTTGCGCAGAATCCCCCTGACCCGGAGCTCATCTACGAGGCAATGAAGGATCGCGTCCATCAACCGTACAGGAAGACCCTCGTACGCTTAGCCCTCTAAGCTATTTGTGGAGCAGATACTGAATATCGCTGATCCCTCCTAGATACCCGGGCTCCCCGAGGTGACATCGAACATCACCCCTTCCACCCATCCTGGTCTTCTCGGGATCTGTTTGTCAGGCGCAGGGCCTACGATCCTTGCGCTCGCTACCGGCGGGTTCGAGGCGATCGCAGAGGATGCGCGTGCTATTTTCAAGACGCACGGTATCGAGGTGGATTGGAAGGTCCTCGAGATCGCTGGCGGCAGCGTTGTACACAAGTCCTAAACACATAGATGTATCCATAAGCATTCTTCCACGTCATACTTTGACTATTCGGTACAGTGCCGTGGATGGCCTGCGAGGAAAAAAGCGCATATACGGCAGTGTTGCCACTGTTGGGTCTGTCATCAACCAATCATGGTCGGTATTGCTCGAGAACACCAACCTAGGGTCGATTGAGCCGGTCTCGACATCATCTTTGGTGAGTGACAATCGACTTGCTTATAACAGCATGATGTACTATGGATACAGGGGTGCAGGAATCTAGAGTAATGACAGAACAATCCTGCAGCGCTTCGGATGATCCACACCCTCAATAAATACGCCATTACCAATACCATACGGGAACGAGGAGACCATCGTACGCTTATGCGACGGTGAAGCTGTGAACAGTTCATAGTCAGTCCGGTGGCACTTGCTGATAGGTTACGTCACTCACTAAACAATGTCGTCGAGAGCGCCGTGCTGAGCGACCGCGACGAGCGCAGGCTGGTGGTTCGCAGCAGTGTTAATCGAGGCGAGACGGTAAGCACCAGCAGGGAGACCACCGCCGACAACGACGCTGAGCACACCGCCCTCGGCGACGTCGTTCAAGCCCTTGAAGAACACGAACGCGGTGGGGTCCGTCGGGGTCGTCGAGTCAATCGACGGGAGGGGGTCGATGACAACGTGGGAGTGGCCCTGGATGTCGCCCTGCGCGTTCACGACCTGGGGCGCGGCGAAGTAGTTCTCGTTCGCGTTCGTGAAGTGGCCCGTCTCGAGGTGCTGGATGGCCATCTTGATCGTGAAGTTCTGGTTCGCGGGGACCGTGCCGCCGTTCGTGGGGAAGACGAACTTGGACGAGGGCATGTTGGCGTTCGACGCGATGACGCCCATCGGCGCGGGGTTGCACGAGCCCGTCTTGATCTGCTGGCCGTTCGTGATCGGGAGGTTGGGCACCGTCGCGCAGAAGTTGATGAAGTTGTTCGACGACGTGAGCGAGGGGACCTGACCCGCGGTGGGCTGGTCTTGGCCGTCGTTCTCGAAGCCGGTCGCGATGACCGACTGCACGAGGGTGAGCGACGACTGGGCATCGCCACCGGCGGCGGCGGCACCGCCAGCAGCATTGTCACCCGCTGCGCTTGAGCTAGCGGCCGGCTACATGAAGATGTCTGAGTACTAGCGGGGTGTGTCTGAGATATTTCGAGCTTACAGGTGCGGCGGAAGATGCTGAGGCAGCGGCGGAAGACGGGGCGGCGCTTGATGCAGCCGCAGAGGACGCGGCTGCACTGGTAGCAGCGCTGCTTGCAGCAGCAGCGCCTCCTGCTCCGGCATTGTTCGACGCGCCAGTCGCGCCAGTCGCAGCGATACGCGCGTCCCGGTCAGCAGCAGTGGTGCAGGCAATGCTCGTTCCGGGGGAGTTGACCAGAGGGAGCGCAGCACAACTGAAAAGACCGGCCGTCAGCGCGTGTGCGGTGAAAAACCGAAGTTTCGCGTTGGAACTTACACCAAGCCACCCGCGCAGGTTGTCGTGACGAACTTGCCGTTCACGCACTGTGCAAAGGCGGTGCCAATGCAGGCATCCTCGCCCGTAGAGCAAGGAGAGTTTGCGTTGAGGGTAGCAAACTTTTGGCTGTGGGTGGACAAAGACGGGGCTAAGTATGGAACAAAGAGAGAAGCGTGAGAAGCTTACTTGAGCGCGATGGCGTCCTCGCCGTTTTGGAGGGTGAAAGAGGCGCGCCTGTAGAAGCTCGGGCTGGCGGACGCGGCCAGGGCGAGGGAGNAGGGAGACGAACACAGAGTACTTCATGACGACGGTCGTAAGGGTATGGGGCGATCTACGCTGGAGGCGAGGGAGTGTGGATATCGAGAAGCGGACACCGGGTCGCTGTATAAGCTAAGTCGACGGACTCAGAACACGATCCCAGATCGCTTTAAAGAAGAGAGCGTTTGGGAGAAGAGCTGAATGGGGGGTTGAGGCAGGCGAGCCTCGATATATATACTGGTCGGGAGCATCACGGGTGTTTGGACGCCTCGAGATACCATTCCGGTAGACAATGACTCTGCCACTGCGTCGGCGCCAGTACGAGCAGCCAATTGGAGCTGATACAAAGAGTCTGTGCATACGGCTCTCATGCGGGCGAGATGCATTTCTCAGGAGCGTATGGTGCTGCCGAGCCACCATCGAGGATACGAGGCGACTGCAAGACGAGTTGTTCCGCCGACTCGACGAGCGCCGCAGGTGGCGATGCGGAACAATTCCCAAATCGAGATCGTTGGTATGCGCTGCGCCGATACTGATGTTCTCTCTCGTCCCGCCATGTCGCCTCCTCCTAGCATCTCTCTTGCTGGCTTCAATAAGTTACGGGATTGTTGATTCCGAAAATACACGAAACATAAGCATAAACATGAAATCATCAATACACATATCACGATGACTTGTCTTCAAGATCTAGGGTGGCCCAGTCGGAGTAGTACAAAGTTCTTGCTACGTTGCAAATCGTTGACTCAATCTGCCTGAGGAAGAAGGACGTATCGTCTTCTACTGTAAGTTGCCAATGCTCGACTGATCCTGTCGGGAGGCTAACAATCCGTGCCTGCGGAGAAGTTCGTAGCTCGTCGCGCTCACTGTCAATCTCGTGCTCCCCATCCATGCGGCCATCACGATCCTGCACATCGGACCGCGAGTGCCTCACAGGACGCTCGCGAGGCTAGAGTGCATCTGTTTCCGTCAACCAGAAGCTTTTGATAGCTCGTCAATTGAGATGGCCCGCTGCTTTTAGACGCCCCGGGCTGTGTTACGTGTGCCCGGAACAACACCAGGAATAGTGCCGTAGCGGCATACACCGCTCATCTCAATGTTGGGCAACCGCTCCTAGGGTAACTCATGAAGAGCCTATCGATGTCCAAGTAGCCGGCATTTTTGGCCGTCGACGCATCACAAATCACTGCTCGTGCTCTGTAGGTATGTCTTTTACGACGGCCAATGAGCCCGCTTGTAATACGTGTGCATGTTCATGGAGCACTCACGCATCTCCCTATCCTGATACTCTCCAGCTTTCCATGGTAACGCTCTAGGAGACCTGCTTCTGAACTTGTTATTCGTGATGAGCCGAATTGCTCAAATTGTTGAGCCATGTTCAGAGGCGGAGCTGATCTCTCGTATAACTGTATACTGTGAGGTGCGGAATACGTGCAATGTGATCGCACCTCTGGGATAACTGCTGACTAGGACTTCAGGCATCTCGGTTGCTTCGGCCATGTATCAATGATCAATAGTCTGGCTTGTTGTCGCCGTTTGTCGCAACCCACAGCCAACTTGAAGCGCGGCCACATCGTGGTAGACGATATCCTGTACTAATCTATGGATACTCTGCAGTCTGCTGATCACAGCTGGGGGCGCCAGGGTTACTGCCTCCTGTCGGGGAGGCTATGATTGGACCTTCGGTGCCTGAAAAGAAGACGTCGAGTCAGGGTCCGAACTTGCTTTGCTACTCCAGTCACACCTCCCCCTAGGCTTCTTGATGGTAGTTGATACCACTCCCCCATGGCGCGAGAGCATGACCTATTCCTCCGCCGACCTGAGTTTGAACGTCAGACTTCTGCCATCGAGTTTCCGCATGGGGCGTTCGCCGAACGGCCTCCGGCGGGATGCCATCTGTCAGTGTAGGCAAGAGGAATATATTGGCTCGCTGAATGGCCTCCTCGATGCAATCTATCATACTACAGAGATCATGTACCGCTTATCAGGACTTGGTCGCTCGCTGCGGTCCTGAACCCGGCCACATATCTGGTACGTGGTATGCACGCTCAGTCGCTCTCTCGCTCAACCATCTCACTTAGATCAAGCTAACGTTACAAAATCTTCCTTGGGTCGGACGACTGCCATTTACATGGCCTGCTACAGAATATACTCGACGTTGCCGGGGGCTATTGCCACAGTTTAAGCACACAAACGCCACAGTGGCTATATTCCCGCACATGGGCTCATATGATCTCACAGGCTGCGGCCGCCCGTGGCTTGTGGCGATGGATCGTCTATCACCCATCGCCCGCCCATGGTCGTAACTGCGTAATTGCGCCGTTTACAGGTGGTCGGCAGCGTCATCATCATGCTCGGCTGCGGGGGTATGATCAAACTCTCCATGGCGATACCTTTCGTTTGTGGTAGCTCTCTCAGTCTCAAGACGACTTTGACAGAGACTGTGCTATTGCTGTGGGTACGGCTATGTGTTGGTTGGCATCAACCCGCGACCCCGTACATGATTCGGGGAAAGCTTGACGCGCGGGTATTTTGCTATCGGCGGCGCGTTTTGGCATGCCTCCGGCTCCGGCCATTGGGCCGCCCTCGAGAAGCAGGCGCGCCATTCATCTACATGCCGTATCCGTTCGCCACAAGGCGTCTGGCAGTGTTAAGCTCATCGTCGAGCGGTGCAGTGAACTTGGCGTGGAAGAAAAACCGTGAATGAAAGTGACAGCCTGCAGGCCCTCGCTGCAACTTATAGTATCTGCTCGATGAGTCTCACTCCCCACATTTCAATTGAGGTCAGTAATGTGACGCAGTGTACAGGTGCCACATCCGTGGTAGGATATAAGTCGGCCCCCTCGAATGCATTGCATCACTCAGTACCTTTGCTGAAACATTCACTCACAGATATGCAGGTGTCATGGGACACAGAAAGTCGTTCGACTGCGACTCTCGGTACGATACACTTGCTTTCTGTGTCCGTGACTGCTGATTCATGTATCCGGTGCTGACCGTCTTGCTCTCCTCTTGGGTCGCGATAGCCACAAGTGTATCGTGCAATTGCAAAGAGGTCGCCATATAAATGTGGTCGAGTAGGAAGATTAATGGTCGTACGGTACCCCGCCGATCCTCTCAGACATGTCTACCTTGGTAGAACCGGTACCCGCTCCCATCGCGAACGCGCTGGCTCAAGTCCCTCTGGTTGAGGATACATACGCACTTCGCGTTGAGGAAGAAGACCTGAAGTTCATGCGGGCTCAAACCGGCATTACGGACGACATCGAACTCAAGAGGCATATTCTGCAGGTACAAGCAGAAGCATACCGAGTACGTCTGTGCTACGACTCTGCACATGCGACAGTCGCTGATCGGTTGATATGACCTCAGGTTTTCCCGTATCCTTGTATCCGCCGCTTTGTGTTCGTACGGTAGGCCTGTGTCCCCGTCTCTCAGCAGCCGATCTATTGATGAGAGCTAGATCCACGTTACCCCGCATTCCGGGGTACGACCGCCTCCTCAAGCTCGGAAGAGAGCACAAGGGCGCGATTCTGCTTGACATTGGATGCTGCTGTACGTACCACAATCCGCCTATCTGATAGGACGAGCGGTCTGACCGATCTGGGGCCAATAAGTTGGCAACGATGTACGCCATGCTGCAGCGGATGGTTTCCCCGTGAAACAAATCGTAGCGTCCGACTTGCACGCCGGTGAGTTAGTGGCATCGACGCGTCCCTGAGATCTTCCCTTGGACTGACGGTTGTGGCAGAGTACTGGGAGTTAGGGCATAAGCTATTCCGTACGACGAACGAAACCTTTCCAGCGAAGTTCATACCTGGAGACGTTTTCGATCCTGCGCACATCGAAGTTGTGCCTCCGACCTACTGTCCTGCCACAGATGCGACCCCGGACCTACCCACTTCAACATCATTGAACCCTCTCCATGGACGGGTGTCGGCAATCCATGCTTCAGCGTTCTTTCACCTCTTCAACGAAGAGAAACAGCTTCACATCGCACGCGCGCTGGCAGGACTCCTTAGTGCGGAGCCCGGGTCTATGATCATCGGCCTACACGCGATCGCGATGGAGAAGGGCATCACAGTGGAACACTTCGGCGAAGGCGGGGCAGTGAGCGACATCACTGTGTTCTACCACTCTCCCGAGAGTTGGGTGGAGCTCTGGGACGGACAAGTATTTAAGAAGGGCTCGGTGAAGGTGGAGACAAGCCTTACTGAACGCGACCTGGCGGGTAGGATGATACCTTTCTTGCATTGGTGTGTGATTAGATTGTAGTCGCGCTGGCTGACTCAGGGCAGTGACAACTTGACTGGCGCCATAGTATTCGAACAGATCCAGCCTGATGTCAATTATATCAATTTTTCGTGCTCGTCCTGAACACACCGAAGGATATCAGTTGATGATCTTGCGTAAGAAGTTGAAGCCTCATCATGATGATGTCAAGAACACTGTCCTCCGGAAGTTACAGTATTAGTACTATCTCAGGCTGCGGGCAGTCGGCCCTAAGGTCAGGGTTACCTGATCATTCACACGGTCCACGTGGTTACACTTACGACTTGAGTTCGCGCCTCAGGAGCGCTCGACTTCATCCACACACTCTCTACTGAGGCTGAGTGAGCGGGTCCGATATCGTGAAACTGGAGGTCATTGACTTTGTTATGATTTTGTGGACTGGAACTCGCTTTGAAACTCATTAGGTGGCCTGGTTCAGTTCAATGGTTCAACATTGCGGGTCGCTTGATTGATTCCGATGTTGTAGGCCTTCTGCTACTTGATTGCTTGCGGTACGTCATCGACATTATCCACCGAGAGAACGTGTTCAATCTAACATGGCATCGTGCTTCCAGAATTGAGTGCTTGTGATGCAACTGTTCTATTTTGACGGGCCCTGGCCATCGCTGGCGTGGGTCCGTGGGACCACGGAGGCCTTGCGGTAGGCTCCTTGCCATGAACGACCCCACTGGGGCGTTACGGTGACCAGACTTTGCAGCGGTGGGATTCTGTTGGGCGGCACCTTAGTGAGTGACCATACTGCCCGCAGCCTCACAGCGCTCCAAGTGGTGTGCATCACTGTCTAATCGAAGTCGGTGGCTTGATCATGTTGCTCAAGGTTAGCCGCCCTCAGTCCAGGAGTACGCGTCAGTCGAGGACGGAGCGTATAAAGTCCATGTTGTGGAACATCATGGTGGGGCCAGAGACTCCCGAGGCTCTTCCTCGTCTCCCCATGGCTGCCTTAGCGTCCTTGCCTGATTGGGAACATGTCGACGATTCTATGGCGAATGTCTTGCCTCTTGACGAGGGCAAGTACTGCCCTGACAGGAGGCAACTAGACTTCTTGAAGGCTCAAACAGGTATCACGGATGAGGAGGCGCTCAAGAAACACGTTTTACAAGTTCAAGCCGAAGCATACGCGGTGCGATTATGTCGTGTTGTCTCTGCTCATCATCGCACTGAGCAGCATCATCCACATCTAGGTCTTTCCCTATACATGCATCCGCCGTTTCGTTTTCATCCGGTAGGAATAATTCCCTTGATAGTAGACGCACTCCGTATTGACGCATTCGGCAATTGATCCTTAGTTCCGTTCTACCTTTCATACCGAGCTACGAGAGGTTGCTCAAACTTGGCAAGGATAGAGAAACCGCGATTCTGCTCGACATTGGATGTTGTTGTAAGCCCTAACTTCATACAATCTATATCATATCAAACACAGCACGTCTCTTGACGTTCTTAACCCTTTCTAGTCGGCAACGATGTTCGATGTGCGGTGAGCGACGGATTCCCGGCTAAGCAGATCGTTACGTCCGACTTGCACGCAGGTAAGTGTGAGCAAGTGTGCACTCACTCCTTGTCGCTAACTATTAGAACAGAGTTTTGGAACTTAGGCCATAAGTTATTCTGCTCTACGGCCGACACCTTCCCCGCACGATTCATCCCAGGAAACGTGTTTGATCCTGTCCACCTCGCAGCTCATCCGATCATATACTCTTCTACCATGCTACATCCCATACCGGATCTGTCCGCCCTGACGTCTTTGAATCCTCTTCGCGGCCACGTTTCCGCGATCCATGCGTCCAACTTCTTCCACCTCTTTCATGAAGAACAACAAGCGCACATCGCACGCGCCTTAGCCGGCCTCCTGAGTCCCGAGCCCGGCTCGATGATTCTAGGTGTGCATATGATAGCCACGGAGAAAGGGTATAAGGCGGAGTCACTGGAGTCCGACTCAGGCGAAGGTGTCGTCACCATGTTCCATCATTCGCCCGAGAGCTGGTCGGAGCTGTGGGACGGTCAGGTCTTCAAGGAAGGTACGGTCGAGGTCGAAACGAACTTGATCTACCGAGACATGGCGGGGGAGTCAGCCCCATTCCTTCAGTGGTGTGTGACGAGGTTGTAGGGCCCGGGACTGCTTGGATACACTGGTGCGTGTCAGTGCGCATGTTTTGCTGTCATATGAGTCACGTCCAGGCTTTTACAGTGCATATAGGACACCTTCGGCCCCAATTCATTCGTAATCGTATCGTCTCTTATGAGTGTGTGTGCCCGAGAACTTGGCTCGCATGCGACGTGTCACCTCATTTGTGGCGCCTGATTCTGACCTCGGACGCCTATGTCAAGCTTAGCGAGGAGGCCCGAGGCCGCGTAAGGGAAGGATCGCTCTCAAGGATGTGACCCCAGTGAGACCGTGCACATGCGGTCCGTGACAACCCATGTAAGTATGCCATTACTGGAAATGTTCTTATGAGTACCAATGATCCTTTGGGACAGGCTACATACCCGAACCGTCCAGATACCATCTTCAACCACCTTCAGATAACACCGATAATCTCGAGCTGGGGGCCTTCCATTCGGTAGTTGCTCAACATCGATATCATACGAAGGCGCTGCGCCAGGGAGCGGCTGATTGTGCGCTGAAGAAGCTAGGTCCGCAGTAGGCGGCCGGCAGACTATCCGCTGCTGAGGACGGGTCTTGTGAACCCACGATTGACCTTTCACGCAGTATGACTCGTCTTACGCAGCTGGTAAACGACGGGTACAGTCCGTTAGTCGATTCGCCGATGTGGTCGGGCAGATGCCAGGCGAACGTCAAGTCCGCAGTCGGTTTCAGGCGGTGGCTTCGGACGCGACACCACCATTGGATCTTTGTCACGTACTATTAAGTGCATGCACATGTACGTACTCCATGGTGAACAGGTTGTCTACCTAGTATGTCGCGGGGCGCGTGGTCCCTATCGGCCAATTGTTCCCGGCAACAAGTTCAAATCATGGTAGGCGCCAGACACCCAGGCTGGCCGCTGTAAGTGGGCGAACGTCGCACCGTCACGCCTAGTGTAGGTTTCCAAAGACGTCTTCGGAGTCACCAACTGACTCCGGTGTCTATACGGCCCCGTAGATGACAACCCCGTATGGGATTCATCAACATGTCAACAATCTAGGTCGCACTGCGGGAAGACTCGCGCGGGCCGCGAAAGCTATAAGAACAGGTGGCAATCGTTGGCAAGCTGGCGTCACTACTTCGACTTCCGAGTCCCCATATCAATCTCAACTACGATGCCAGGCGAAGCGAGCGCAACCGAACGCCGAGCGGAGGAATGGAGGAGCTCCAACTTGGCGAAGCTATTCCCCATCGATGTGACGAAGTATTCGCTCAAGGGGGAGGAGCTCGAGTTTATGCAAACTCAGACTGGTATCAAAGATGAAGAGGAGTTGAAGAAGCACATCCTTGCTGTCCAAGCTGAAGCGTATTCGGTGAGTATGGATTTGATTCTAGGTATGGCCCACACGCGCGAGATATTGACTCGATTGACAGGTTTTTCCGTACCCATGCATCCGTCGCTTTGCATTCTTGGAGTATGTACTCATTGCGTCATGAGGTCATTTCACCAGGGTTTAATCACTAATCGGCAACCACCTCCACTGGCAGCTTCCGGATTGGCCGTCTGCACGGCTACGACCAATTGTTGAAACTCGGCAGAGAACGCAAGGACGCTGTATTCCTAGATATAGGATGCTGCTGTACGTCAGCCTTCGTCTTGGATTGCTAGATGAGTTCTGAAGAGTACCATATCATCAGTCGGAAACGATATACGCTACGCCGCGAAGGGTGGCTTCCCTGTGAATCGGATCATCGCTTCTGATTTGCATGCCGGTGAGTATAGAATTCATCTCATGTTGCTATCGTGGTTCTCACAGGCGTCGCGCGACAGAGTATTGGGAGCTCGGACACAAGCTCTTCCGTTCCACCCAGGAATCTTTCCCTGTGAAGTTCATCGCCGGAGACGTCTTCGACTCCTCTCACGTGGCGATTGTACCTCCCATCTATACTCCCGCTTCGGAACCGGTCCCAGACTTGTCAGGCCTGACGTCTCTGAACCCCTTGCATGGTCACGTATCTGCTATCCACGCTTCCGCGTTCTTCCACCTATTCGACGAGGCCAAGCAAGAGCACATCGCGCGCGCGTTGGCAGGCTTGCTCAGCGCTGAGCCCGGCTCGATGATCCTAGGCACCCACGGCAGCGCGCCCACCAAGGGACCAAAATCCTTCTCTTTCGGGTTGGACGCCGAGGATACTCATACGATGTTCTGCCACTCACCCGAGAGCTGGAAGGAGCTGTGGGACGGGCAGGTATTCAAGAAGGGCTCGGTCAACGTGGAGACGCGCTTGATCGAGGTCGAAGGACTCGGTCAGCACAGGTTCTTCTTCTTGGAGTGGTGCGTGACGAGGCTCTAGGTTTGTAGCCTCTATGTCGTTTGCCCTCAGCGTGAGAGAACACAGGCCTGAATAGATGTAGTATCGCAGTGTCGATTGTACTCATACAGCACTATGTCTCTCGCAATTCAACTTGCACTGCCGTGACGTATTCAATCTCATCCCCTCGTTGTGCGCTGGACGGAATATAGGAACTTGGGCTTTTCAAGCGGCATACTACGCCAGCGACGGGTACTCATTGCTTGGTCTGGACACGGGCGCCGACCGCGCAGTAAGGTTGCGCCCCTGCCATACACCGAAGAAGCTTGTTGAGCATATTCCGGCCCTATCTCGTGAGAGGTTCCTGAACTCGCACGCGGAGTCTAGCGAGTACTTGTGACTTTGGTGCAGGAGAATGTCCTCTCCGTTAGCACACCATGACGACCAACGCGTATCCGACTCCTGAATCCGAGGGAGCTGTGCTAGCACAGTCGTTTCCTCTGGATGCACAATTTTATTCCCTAAACGGCGAAGAGCTGGACTTCATGAAGGATCAGACCGGAATTTTGGACAACGAAGCCTTGAAGAATCACATACTTCGTGTTCAAGCAAAAGCGTACAATGTGAGTTGTTCTCGATTCCAAATGTCGAGCAACTCTGAGGTACTCGCCTTGGGTACTAGATTTATCCATATCCGTGTATTCGCCGCTTTGGCTTCATACAGTAGGTAGCATTGCGAGGACTACAGGTCTGTAGGGGAGAATCGATATCCATTGCAGTTTTAAACTCTTCCGCTTGCCGGGCTACGAACGACTGCGTTCGTTGGGACAACAATATGCGAACGGGATCCTACTAGATGTGGGCTGTTGCTGTAAGTCGTCACCTTCTTCAGGTTGAGAGACGTACCCACCTATACTCTGGTATCATCATTTACGAATAGTCGGAGACGATGTGAGGAAGGCGGCGGCGGATGGCTTCCCGGCGGAACGCATCGTGGCCTCAGACTTACATGCTGGTGCGTCGCAACCTATGATGAAGTCATCAGGTCTGTGAATGGGCTGATATTAGTACTAGAATATTGGGAACTTGGGCACAAGCTCTTCCGTTCGACCAAGGAAAGATTCCCAGCCACATTCGTGAGGGGCAACGTGTTCGATCCCGCTCATCTCGAGGTGCTTCCTCCCTACGACACCTCCGAACTCGAGCTCGGCCCACTCCCTGATTTATCGACGCTATCGTCATTGAATCCCTTGCGCGGCTATGTCATCGCTATACACGCCTCCTCATTCTTCCACTTGTTCGACGAGGAAAAGCAGGAGCGCATCGCGCGAGCGTTCGCGGGGCTGCTGAGCCCCTTGCCCGGCTCGATGATCCTCGGGACGCAGGGTGGAGTCAAGGATACTTACCCCACGGTGGAGACGCATGGTAAAAAAGGAGGTACTTTCACAATGTATTGCCAGACAGCCGAGAGTTGGACGAAGATGTGGGAGAGGGTATTCCCGAAGGACGCTGTGAGGATTGAAGCGAAGATTGATTCGCAGCGCGTTGGATTGGGGGAGAGAAAATACGAGTTCTTGCAGTGGTGTGTTACTAGGCTGTGATCTTGGTGTGTGCGATGTATGAGCGTGCTTGGAACTGGCCTGAATAACATGTGGTGCCTTTCTGCGATTAGACGTACGCCGAGCCGTAGACAGTGAGCTCGCACCCGTCCTTCCCATGCCTCCCGGGCGGCTGCAGGGCTTTACGTAGCGGACTAAAATACGACGTACCACGGGAGTTGCGCGTTCAGTCAGCGTTGCGGCTGAGGAAGGCTAGGAATAACTCGGCTCGGACGCCAAGCCGTGGCCGCTCCGAGTCCGGGGTTGCGTGATCATGGTTGTGTACTCTTGTAGGGCCACTTGGGGGCGATACCGCCGCCATGGGTCGATCGTACCCGGCAATCCTCCAGCTTCATGTAACCGTTCAGTTTGTCCGGCGCAGGCGAGCGGTTAGCACAATATACCATGTAGCACCTCTATCCCACGACTCTGGGGACATTTCCGGCAGCTCGATCCTCTTTCTCTGTTCCTATCTTTCCACCAACCACGTGGGAGGCCGTGCTAAGGCTGGACCGGACAAGGCCGACACTATTGCCATCGATTCCCCATGGACTCAGGGAGGGGTGCTATATATACCACAACACCTCGTATAAAGCGCAGGAACATACCTCTTAGAATACCTCCACATCTCGCAGCAGTCAGCCCGACGAAACAGCAAGTATGAGCGCCACGAAAACCCCGGTCCCGCTTGACCCGAGCCTGTACTCCATCGAGGGCGACGCCCTGGAGTTCATGAAGGCTTCAACCGGAATCCAGGATCCTGAGGAGCTCAAGAGACATATTCTCGCTGTTCAGGAGGAAGCCTACGCAGTGCGTACGAGCAGCGACCTCGCCGAACATGCATGGTATCGGAGACGCTTACTGACATCTCCTTCGCAGATCTTCCCATACCCGTGCATCCGTAGGTTCTCCTTCATCAGGCGAGCAGAGTTACTGTGGTTGTGCAGTTAGCCGTGCTGATACAACGTCTTCTCATGTAGCATGAAGCTGGGTCGTCTGCCCGCATACAAGCAGCTCCTCGCGCTCGGAAAGGAGCGCAAGGGTGCCATATTGCTCGACATTGGGTGCTGCGGTGAGCTTCTTGAGCTATTCTTGAGTTTGGAATTCCAGATGTTGAGACGGTTTTGTGCAGTTGGTAACGACATCCGGAAGGCCGTTTACGATGGCTACCCAGTCGAGAACATCGTCGCCTCGGACCTGCACCCTGGTAAGCTTAACAATCACGGGCGCGGCAACTATTGAGCACTGACCCCGACATCCTGCGGTCGCTAGAATATTGGGATCTCGGACACAAGCTCTTCAACACCACGCCGGAGACGTTCCCCGTCCCATTCGTGCCCGGGGATGCGTTCGATCCCGCGCACCTCGCGCCTGTGCCGCCCTTCTACTCCCCACCCGACACGCCCCGCCCGGAGCTCAAGACGCTGACTTCGCTGAACCCGCTGCGCGGACACGTCTCCGTGATCCACACGTCGGCGTTCTTCCACCTCTTCGTCGAGGAGCAGCAGTTCAAGCTCGCCCAAGCCGTGGCAGGCCTCCTCTCCCCCGAGCCTGGCTCAATGATCCTCGGGCTGCACGTTGGGCTCCCAGAGAAAGGCTTCCGACCTGGGAAACGCGAGCGCGCACACGGCGGAGGGCCGATGTTCTGCCACTCGCCCGAGAGCTGGAAGGAGCTGTGGGACGGGCAGGTCTTCAAGAAGGGGACGGTCAAGGTGGAGGCGTTCATACACGAGATCGAAAGGAAGGACTTGGCGAACGTGCCTGGTGCTGAGACGACCTCTCATCTGCTGGTATGGTCGGTCACTAGATTGTGATCCAAAGGACTGCGCGAGTTTCAGGGAGAATCGACGTGAGAGAACCTCGGGGCTGTAGGGAAGAACGTCAATGCATGTTTAGACTCCAATGCCCACCGGTAGTGATGTACAATGTATTCGGGACGTCTTGAGTGTCGATGGCCATCGCAAGAGTATGCCCGCAGGTCGAACCGAGATCGTAATACTGCACACGATTAGATTGCAACTTCGTAAATCAGCGGGAGTCATTACAAGCCACCAGTCCAATATACTGCACACGTCCCTCTCGTACAAGCGATGATTACGATGAAGATGGCGATCTACTTGCTTCGATCTAGGTTTGCTTTTATGCTTTGGGCTCGGCCTCCTCGAGCGGCGGAGGGCCCTCGTCGTCGGAGTCGGAATCCGCACTCGCGCCCGAGGGGCCTGCGTCATCCTCGCCGCCTGCGCCGCCGCCCATGGACTTGAGCATCTGTAAGGGACATTTGTGAGTCCTTCCGCAGCAAAACAAGAATGGGTATAGACGTACCGCGTCGAGGTCCATGCCACCCATTCCACCCATTCCTGGCATACCGCCCATTCCTGGCATACCACCCATACCCGGCATGCCGCCCATGCCGCCCATGCCACCCATGTCAAAGTCATCGTCTAACGAAGCCTTCTCGCCTTCCTGTTCATCTTCATCGACCCACTTTGAGAAGTCGGTCTTGATGAACTGCGTGCGGATCTTCTCCTTGGTCAGGCGGGGCCAGTACTCGGCCTTCTTCTCCTTCTTGCGGATGAGGAGGTTGAAGGAACGCGAGGTGAGCTTTTGAGACGACTCCTGCATGCACGCGGTTGCACTTCAGTAGCGTTCGTATATCGAGGGACCAGGTGGGCGTACCTCTGGTACGACTTCCTCGAAGAGATCGAACGCGAACTCGTATTCCCGCTCCTCGATGCCCTTCGAGGCGCTAGAGAAAATAGGTCAGTATGCACGCGCGTCTTGATTAGATTATCGCGAAGCGCTGCTCACTTGCCCGCCTTCGCCTTGAAGGAGATGGAGGTTGGGGTGAGATTGTACTGCAGGGTGTCGGGGATGATATCGGGGAGGTTCACGGTCAAATAGAGCACGTTCTATTGCGAAATATCACAAGCGAGGGCATAGTCAGCTCAATGAACGCGTAGATCATCAGGACGCGCGATCGACGACGCGCAACACGGAGCGACTCACCTTGGTCTCGTCAGACTCAGAGCTGCGCTGAGCCCAAAGGATCTCGGGGTGTACTGGCATTTTTGTGGATGAGTCGGGGTACGTTGTCGGCAATGTTGTCGAGGACGATGAGGACGAGGGGATGGCTATTAAGGGCAGCTGCAGACGACGAAAGCTCTCGAAGCTAGGAGAACGCTTCGGCGCCTATTCTGCCCCACGACGCGTCGCGGGCGCGGGCGCTACAAACCACGTGGCCAGACGCGTGAAACGGGCGTCTGTTCCTGCGTAATTGTAGCGCCCATACTACCAGGTCCAGCACCACCTCAGTGCCACCACCAGCCCCCTCAGGCTGTCATTCACCGTGCTCTTGCTATACGCAATGTGGTAAGTAATTGCACCACTAAGAATGGCTGTTGGACTTATGCTTGGACAGGTGCACACGCTGGTATCTGCCGTTGCTGTTGCTGCCCTTCCCGATCGCGCCACCGTTTTACCTTCTGCTCTGGATATTCTCAATATCATTACACGCACGACCATGGTGAGAGTGACCTGTCTCCATGTACTTCTCCCGTCTCACCTCTTGCCTTGCCAAGCTTTTACTGCATGGCGCTGCTCACAACCATGTACATTTCCTTTTGCTACTGGCCGCCCGTACCAATCGACACGGCCCTCTCGCAACCGTGGGCTGAGAACGTGACTACCTTCGCGGATGCGCTGCGGTACAAGATGCCAGACCTACCCGAAGCCAAGATCCCCGACATGATGCCTCTCGAGGAGCACTGCTGGTGTGATGTCTCGAATGGCATCTTCTCGCCGATCAACTTGACCCGATGGGAGGAGGCGAGCGTCAATCGGCTTGTGGAGACTCTCGAGCGGGACATCGCTAGTGAGAAAGAGGCGGAGAGGCGGCGGCAATGCGAGATGGAGAGTGGAGAGGACGATGAAAGCAGCACTAGATGTGCGGACGAAACACAAGCACTTCCTCCTCGAAAGCGGCGGCGGCGGAGGTTCCCTATCCTCAACCTGCTTGAGCTACTTGGTTTGGCCCCGACCCCCCCTCCCAAGACCGCCTCAAACATTTCAAGCAACGCTACCGCGTCAGAGGAGCAAGATACAACCCACCGCGATACCCCATTGCCTTCTGCAAGTTCACAGCAGCCTCATGTGCAGCTACCGTGGTTCCGGAGGGAGTACGACCTGCGAAGATTTGGGTTCGCTATGGTCCTTGATTTTGGGTGGCCGACTCGTCAGTCATGACAGTCGTAGCATAGACGTTGAGCGTGTAAAGTATGGATGTACTGTAGCCACACGGAATACCCCGCAAAACACATTCCGCATGAGCATGGCGGCTTCGGCACTCGGGTGTCTGTCGGGTGACGATGGTGCACGTGGTGCGGGAGCTGTGGGCGCCTCGGACGCGTCGCGGTGCGAAGTGGACAGAACAAGTCTCCTCAGCCCTCACCTCCTCGCTCTATCCACACCACAACCAGAGTACACCGTCGGCCTCGACGTTGCCCGCACAGGGCCCAGCAGCATGGCCTTCTCCAGCAAGCCCTCAGCGAACAGTACCAGCAGAGACAAACGTGAGGCTCGCACGGCAGCAGAACCACCCGCTGAAGGCAGCAGAGCAAGCGGCTCCTCTAGCAAGCTCGACGCCGTATCTAAGGCGATCCTTTCGCCGTTTACCTCTCGCAAGCATGACTCGACGAAGATTCTTACAGACTGTACGTAACCCTTCGTGCTCAATCCGTTGCGTGTGCGGGGCATTGAGGCGTGGCAGTGGCCCCGGTTATTATGACCCCCCGCGTGTTCAACGCTGCGACCGTCTCGGGAAGACCACGCGCCTCAGTCGGCGGGGCCACAAGCTCAGCGGTGGACTTTGCCACGCTCGGTCGGGCGCCCTTGCGCCTAGGCTTTGGTTCGCGCCGTGTCACCTCTCGCGACCTCCAGATCGTCGAGGCGACGGAAGAACTACTGGAACAGGAGGTGCCGGAACCTGAAGGTGTCGCGCAGAATGTGTCGCTGCTCAGAGGATTCAAGGCCACCATCCCGAGTGCAGAGAAGAGCCGCATCCGGAGAAGGCAGACTCGGAACGTGGAGACGCCCAGGCTGGGCCTGAAGCAGCTGGGTATGAGCGCACGGGGGCTCTTGGGCGACGAGGAGGATCACGATGGGGCGAGTGTGGCAAGTGAGGAGGATGTGGTTATGGTGGGGCGCACAGATCGGAATGGCAGAGGGCGGAAGGTCAAGGCGAAACGGAAAGGACGGCAGAGTTTGAGTGCAGGGAAGACGTTTGGGACGGAGGAACTTCTGCGCCAGACCCACGAGATCGAGCGGGACAAGGAGAATCTTCATGTCCGAAGGGTACGCTGGCCTGATCTTATGGTTACTCGCCTTCTTGACCTCGTATACAGGCCCTCATCAACAATGAAATTGACGAGATCACCCACAAGATCGAGGCTTTGGATGCTATTCGTGCCAAGCTAGAACAGGATCTGCTGAAGCTTCAAGAGGAGGAGTTGGAACTGGACGACGAACGTATGTCATTCTCCCTATGCCGGCATACATTCGCCTTAAGTTACTACAGTGGAGGGTGTCCGTGAACGACTGGAACTTGAGGAGTCTGCCAGTCAACCTTCAAGAAGTCGATCACGCACAGCTCATTTACCACCCAGTTCAAGACGACGCAAAGGTGAGATGTTTTTACGATGTACTACCGGCCTGAAGTGCTAACGGCAAACAGGACCGGTATTCCTTCCGTCTGAACATGACGAATTGCCCCCGGGGGTGGCTTTCATGGTAACGTACAAAGCCTCTCATTAATGTCCCGCCCCGCTCATACCTTGCTCTCAGTCTCTCGAAAGCCACACGACGCCTCTTACCGCCCTAGACTTTTCCGAGCCATACGGCACGCTCGTGAGCGCCAGCCAAGAGGATTCACAACCTAGAGTGTGGGATCTCCTCACAGGTGAAGAGATCGGCCGTCTGCGCGGTCACCGTGGGACAGTTAAGTGCATCCAAGTCGAGGACCAGATTTGCCTCACAGGAAGCGAGGACTGTACCGTGCGTGTGTGGGATCTGCGGAGAGTAGACGAGGACGAGGAGTGGGAAGCAGGCGAGATGCTGAGCTTAAGCGATGTCGCCGAGGAGGACGAGAGCGCAGACGGCGGCGTGCGGCAGAAGGCAAATGGGATACGGGAGGGCGAGAGCAGCCGACCGTCAAGTGTTGCAGAGCGAGAAGGCGCTTGCATCAGGGTCCTTGAAGGGCACACAAAGGCCGTCACAGCGATGTACTTTGAGGATGAGTGCTTGGTGAGACCCGTCTGATTTCATATGTACCTGCCGTGCGAGCGCTGACACCTGTTATGTGCGTAGGTTACAGGCGCTTCCGACAAGACCATGCGGCAATGGGATCTCAATACAGGACAATGTGTAATGACCATGGACATCTTGTGGGCCATCTCACATCCGCCAACGTCCGCACCTGGATCCGCGCTTCCCGCCCATCTCTTCCCTGGAGCTGCTGCCGCTGCGGGCTCGTTCGCCGTTCCAACTCCGCCGTACGCCGATGGTACTTGGGAGATGTACCAAGACTTCGTCGGTGCCGTACAGTTTTGGGGTTATGGTTTGGTGAGCGGTAGCGGGGATGGCGCGGTGAGGATGTGGGACAGTGAGTGTCTATTCCGCGGTGTTCCGCCACAAACGACTTCGTGCGTTGAGAACTTGCTGACTGACGGCGGAATCAGTGCGCACTGGCCAGCCACACCGCACGCTTCTCGGCCATACCGGCCCTGTCACCTGCCTTCAGTTCGACGAGCTGCATATCGTCACCGGCAGCCTCGACAAGTCGATCCGCGTACGTCTCCCACACTCTGCGCCTCCGCGTGCCTAGCGATAGCTGCTGATCTTGATGCGGATGCCTATGTTGTGAACATAGATTTGGGACGTGCGCACGGGCGGCATCTTTGAGACGTTGAAGTACGACCATGCCGTCACTGCCCTGCAGTTCGACACGCGCAAGATCGTGGCCGCCACGGGCGAGAACGGCGTTAAGGTACGGCATACTCTCTATGAACGTCTTCTCCTTCCTCCTCCGCTCTGGCCTCTCTGTTCCATTTTTTCTCGCATCTACGCACCTGCTTGTTCTGCTTCTCTTGTATCTACGCGCGTGGGCTCAGTTGCTTTGCTTCCGTCGCGTAGTGACCCCCGGCCGCCGTTCATTACTGACTGTCCGCCTCCCCAGATCTACAACCGGACAAGCATGCAGCACTCCACGCTGACCACGAACGGTCACACGAGACCCGTCGAGCGACTTCGCTATATGGATCGATACATGGCCTCGGGCGGGCGGGACTCCGTCGTCAAAATCTGGGCATTGTGATTTCAGGGCTGTACTACGACCGTTCAATCCTACCGGGCGTAAGCCTAGCCGCCATCCATGAGAGGCGGGGATTTCGCTGGTGCGGCTCCGTCTATGGCCCGACTCCTTACGTATGTTGTGGGGGAGTTGGGCCGGTGCCTTTGTTCCTTAATGCCATAGAGCTCGCTGCGAGTGCGAGCGCGTAATGCGAAGCCACAAGTGTAATATACGCTGCACATACAGTACAGTTGATTAAGCCATATCCGTATCTTACTTTCCCGCGAGGCCGCATGGCTACGAGCCGCTACGTCCAACGATTCTCACCTGCCATTGGTCGTGACCTTTGCATGAAGACCCCATGATTTCAATCATTTACAAGCTACAGGGATGATTCAATGGTCAGAACACGAGACGGAAATGTTAAGCCGAGAAGAATATACCTGTGACACCGTCTTGGCTATATTCTTGATCTTCTTGCATTCCTCTCGTGCGTTGGCGGCACGCTCGGCATGCAAAGTGCCTTCTCTATAGTACCGATACAGGTATCTTGGGCAAAGTCATGATGAGCAGGGTGATAGAGGGGAAGAAATAGAGATTGGAAGATACCGCAAGCACGACTCTTCCTTGAAATCCGCGTACAGCTTCCTGTTTGACTTTCTCTGAAAGGAGGGCAGGTCAGCGGTGCCGAGTGCAAAATAGCGGTGAGAGAGGTCCACCTCTTCGCGTCTAGCCTCTTCCTCGTATTTGTGGCTCTGGTGAATCAAGAAATGATCGGATAGCACGTAGAACGATACGCCGCTGAGATACATCTCGAACAGGCAAGCGGCCTTGTTCCCCCCGTAGCCGGCGAAACGTTCGTCGCACCTACAGCGGCCACGAGTAAAGAACCACACCATAACCTTGAGTGAAGGATGCGCACCAGCTGACCCGCTTGCTGGTGATGACGTACGGTTCATACGCGCTTTGATACTGCTCAACCCTGTAGACTGTATGGGAGCCGGGCGGCATCGAGTAGTACTTCTCATAATCGGTACTGTTATGGCCTGGTGCCCATGACGCGTGGAAAGACGCGATAACAGGCGGGGAAGCTTTTGCCAATCGCAACAGAGCCTAGGGAGGACAAATGCGTTAGCCTTCGAGGGAGCAAAGCGAGGAAAGGAGGGCGTGCCTGTTTGTCCGATGGGAAGGTACGTTGGTCAATGCCCTCTTCTTGCTTCACGTACTCGAAGGCGGGTACGACGAGCGCCGCGGTCCCTTCGCGGAGCTTCCCTACGATGTCGGCGCTATTAATACCGCCAAGCTGCAGGCGCGCCGTGCGAGAGAGATGACGGTTTGGGCCCGAGGCAGCCGCACGAAGCGTGTCTCGAACGGCCCCCCGCCAGTCAGTGCAGACAGCGAAGTCGACATCGAGCATCATCACAAAGTCAGTACGCGCAAAAAGACGAGCGGCGTTGCGCCAAACGTTGAACTGCCGGCCGCCTTCGCCCTCGGGGCTGGGAACCTTTCCAGCAGATAGGGGATTGGTGAACGGAGAGAGTGCCAGGTGGACATCGACATGCTCTGAGAATAGCGGTGATGACGCATATAGCGCATGCAGGTTGTTCAGAGCGACTCTAGAAGGATGGTCCGGCTTGAGAGAAGCGAACGAAGAGTGTAGAGGGAGCGGAATATGGATCGTCACAGAGATAGGGCCCCGGTACCGTTCGACGAGCTGCTTGAAGACGCGGAACCTGTTATTGGTGACCAGAGTGGTGATTGTCACATCGTCTGACTGAAGTGTTCCTGTGGCTTTGAAGTAGAACGGGATTATACGTGTTGGATGTATGGCGTCAGAGAAGGCTCTAGAGAGTAGCGTTTCTTCCTTTAGTTCATAGCCAGTGGCCCCTAGTCGAGACCTGTCCCAGCGTGGCAGACTGATTGTTTCTGATGTAGCATACCCAGGAGGCCAAGTATCTGCCCAGTGGTTCTCGTCGAGAGGAATGGCATGATCGATGTCGAGGTCGACCTCGAGCGGGTCAGTGAGCAATGCCAGAGTTCGCCTAGGACTCACGCCAGACACTGAAGACGTCGATGTAGCCAAAATACTTCCGGGAGCCAGTCCGTTCCAAAGCAATGTCAGAACAGGTGACAACACGTAAGACCATGTAGTGAAGATCACCGCCACTAGCAAGTACAATCCGGCACAGTACTGCAGAAGTCGCAACATATCCGGCTAATGTGCCTTGGAAAAGGAGACGAGTTGAGATAACAAGTGAGCCCTGTGAGAGCAAAAGAGGTCCTCAAGGTTGACGAGGAAATATTGAATGATTAGGACGACGAACGATGGTGTTGACGGCAGTACTGGTGGTAGTTAGAAGACAAGAGGTCGGGAATTGCCTTCTTTGGGCACCGTATGCCTGAATACGTTAGGCGCCCGTGGATGAAGATGAGGGAACTTGGCGCTTAACATCCAGTCACCACCTTTCACGATGTTCTCAAGACGCGTGTTCTCTATCGCTTCGTCGTCTAGAGCAACCTTCCGGACATTCTCTTCAACTGCTGCATTCCGAAATGCTAGCCTCGCTTCTCCGAAGGTCGACTACGAGGAGAAATACGCAGAGAAGTTGCGCAGGAGAGCTCAAGAGTCAGTGTAATCCCAGCTATTTGAGCCCGACGTTACCAACGCGTATCAGACAGGGGAAGACTGTTGAACAGCTACGCGCTGAGCTGAAAGAACAAGAAAGGCAGAAAAGACTGCAAAAGCTGAAGGAGGAAAGCAGTAAGAGTACAGGAACGTCCGAGACTCGCCGTGAGACGAAGCTTTCGCCTGATGCGCCGTCCCCCACTCCTCCTGCCGCCTCTTCTGCTAGGAAGGATAGTTCTCCAGTCAAGGTACGTTCTGACACGTTGTCCTTGCGAATAGCCTACTGACGCATCATTAGCCGCTATCAAGTATATTCAATTTGGACAAGATCCTGCAAACGCCCCATACGCCGGAGCAAATATCTGTTCTCTGGAGGGCATACCACGAGTCACGGTCAGGAGGTACTGGCCGTGGGTTCCTCTGTGCCTCGCTTCCCGTCGAGACGTATCAGAAGATGTTGGACGTTGCGACCAAGTACCCGAGATTCGTCATCCCGGTACCCCGCGAAAATGCGCAAGTAGAAGAAGGCTCGAAAGAGCCCGCGTATGAATTCTACCTCATGGAATGGGGGTTCCATGGCTCTCCGCCCGAGCCGACGACTAACGGGGATATCTTCACGCAAGCCCAGTCAAAGCCCTCCTCAAACCCGCAAACGTCCACTATCCTCTTCACCCCACTCCAAGAATACAAACTGCGGACGTCATTCGCTACGCCGTACCTAGTTGTGACGCACTACACCGATCTTGCCAAGACTCATGGAATGGTCCTCCTGCGGGGCGAGGTTACTCCATCGGCGGCGGCATCGTCACCGAGTGTGGGAGCCGACGGCGACGGCGGACGCTTCATGCTCAGCCAGCAAGATGCACAACTGCTTGCCATCCACGTGCAGAGGTTCTATCTTTGGAATGAAGGATCAGAGGAGCGCGCTACGCTGTTGAAAACGTTCCACGAGACACCAGCCGAGTTCAAGTGGGAAGAGCTGTTGAAGCATACCAGCTTCTCTCCCTGAAGAGACTGCTTTCAGTGCGGCTCATCCGTCAAACTGCGAATACGAAGTGCTGTGGATACTCATATATGGTAGCTTCACGGTATAGGCACGGTTCATACATAGATATTATAGTAAGCCTATCGCGAGCTCAAAGGAACACATACAACTAACGATCTCACGTATAGGTATTGTCGGCCTGTCATTGGTCTTATCAGCTCTATTCATCGCTTGGGTACCTGCCACTACTCGCGACCTCTCTTATTTCCGCCAAGCATGTGATGTAAGGGGCATCCGTGACTTGACATCGAACGGCCGGCTTTGCTGTTGCATCACAAGGTACGTGTCGTAAGCTCCTTTCCTCTAGCCCAGTTATTCCATTATTGTGCTGCGGAGAACATTCCGAATTGCTTCGTGCAATGATACCGCACGGTTTATGTCTCTGTACGTGATGGTTGCTCTAGTGCAGCACTCGCAAGCATCCTAAATCAGTCCATCCGAAACGATTCTCGGACGTGCAATTTGCGCGAAGGTCATCATACTCATGCGCGCTTCCCCCCCCTTCGGTCGTTCCAGCCTGACTCCTCCGACCCGGAACGCTCAGGACGGGGTACCAGCCTGGTTGTATACACACGCGCCCTGTCCAGAGCTCTCCTGTCCCTTGCCTCTACGGTATCTCAGAATACCGCGCCAAAAGTATCATGACACCGTCACGCGCAAGCCCAGAATAGCGGCTGTGTGAAGATCCCGCCTGTTTGAGCACGTCGCCGGGGTTTAATGGGCGGGATAGAGCAGACCCACCGCAGGAGGGGCAGCGAGAGCTAAAACGCGCTCTCCCAGGCTCGCGCGGCATCTGCGATCGCTTCCCTGTTCTGCACGGAAGCTCCGCGCATGCATGTGCTTGCAAGCGCAGGCCGCGGCTGGGGTGCGAGTGCGGGTATTCCAGTCTTCGGCGGACGACCCGGGTCGGCGTGATGGTGGATGGAGTTCTGGCGTTCCTGTCCTGCGCGTTCCGTTTCTGTGTTGCCTGAGTGGGGGTTCTGGATGGGGTGATATCAGCATCTGTTTCCTGAGCGCTGCGGGTATAAGAGCCTGGGGCCGTTACGAAGCTACCACCAAGTCACTCCAGCTAACCCTTGCCGCCGCACCCACTTGAGGGTACTACCTTCATACCATACCGCCCATTCAGTCTACGTACTGCCCCCCCCAGCGCTTTGAATCGCAATGTCACGTTTCTCGCTCCTAAAGTCTTCAAAGTCCTCCGACACGGTATGTTGTCTACCCACTGTCCTGGGGCAAGTAATGATCGCCAATGCATTCAGACATCCATGGATTCTTCTCGGAGATCCTCCATGACCAGTGACAGCTCTTCATCAGCGTCTTACGTTCAGTTGGTGAGCGCGCCGTTCTCTGTGGCCTCTTTGATCGTACTCAATAAACGTTAGCCCGGTTTGGCTCCTGTGCAACTCCAGAAAGTGACGCAACCGCAAGGGAAAACCGGTTCCAATTATGTGAGTACTAGAACTCATACACAGGGCTCGAACGTTCGCACCGCTCACCCTGGACTCGCCTAGGCAGAGATGCTCGACGACGACAACATGGCGTGGGGCAAACCCACCAAGCAGTCGAGGCGAAAGGCGTGAAGCCTCGCCAACACGCTATCCTACTCTCCACGATCCTGCAGCTGATTGGCTATCTTTACCTCGGATGAGCATCGTACTGTATTCTATCTTGAGTAAATCGAGAACATTGGTCTATTTGAGTGCCTTCGATGCATGCCGGTGATCCCAGCATCATCTTAGCGCAGGTGTTCTCCCATTCTAGTCAGTCAAGCGCAGGGCCCGACACTGCGACTCTTGTAGACTGTAAGTCCGAATTCCGAGTCTATTCTCTTTCCAGCTTCGTCGAAGATGTCGATGCATCCTGTATGAGACACGGAGCCCGGTAAGCTCTGAGATGCCAATGGCGTGCTGCGCATTGCTCAGCGACGAGATTCCACACAGAACGGTCTTCGGTCTTCAGGCACATGCATGCCTGGCCGAACCTGACGGGAAGAGCGGAGCTTGCAGTAAACGGCCGTGTTTGCACTTCTGGAGCTCCGCGCATATCTGGAGATAGAAGCCGACCGGGGACACGCAAGAGCCCGTCCACGTTGCCTCCCCGGGACCATGGCATCGGAGTGCGGGGAGCCGATGTCAAGGCTTCGGGTTCAAAGTAGACGTGCTGACCGGACGGGCCGCGTACAGTGCACTGTAGTTGATGCAATTCTCTGAGTGCGAAAATGCAGTATTGTACCGATAGCTCTTCAAGTGGGGGTGACAGCGGCTCTCCCCGAGTCATCTGAGAAGTATACGGGCGTGTCTTCCCACAGGCTGTGAGACGGCCAAGGAAAGCGTATTGCGACATAGAGTCGAGACAGGCAAGAACTTAAGGGCAATGAATAGAAGAGGCGTGCGCAGTAGGACTGCGGGGATAGCGAAGTCGCGACGGGTGCAAAGCTCGAAAGGAGATCGTCTTGGGGGCTCTATAAAGCCGTCTGGCCGATTGGTCTAAAAGTTATGGTTGGTTCTCCGTCTTCGCTGCACTTATCGCGGACGAAGGGCGGCTTTGCATTTTTGGTATTACAACGCCGCATTGTGAGAATGAAGGTATACTGTTGTGGTGTTTATCTTTACTTGATGCTCCAACTCGGGACGAGACGCAAAGTAATTACCGGAAATTCATCAGTCCGCTTGCTAACAAGACCCTGAACAAAATTCGCCAACAAGGCACACTGTCAGCAAAGAGGCGTTGTGGGTTGCCTCCCAAACTTACCACAGTCATGGTGAGGAGATTAGCGGCGCCTTCCTGCACCACTCATTCGCCTCGAGCTCGTGGAGTACAAAGGCCCCAAATGCGGCCTTTGTCAGGCGAGTGCCTATCTTCCCATCTCCAATGTAGCCCGCGACATAGTCCTTCTCCGGNTTTTTTCGTGAGCAGAGGCACGCGAGCGATTGTCCAGATGAGGTCTTCGCTAGCAGCTCTAACCGTCTGTCCAATCGCCACTACGTCCTTGTAGGCGTTGTGGGCGAAGATGGCGACGCCGCTCACGAGGACCGAGAACTGCAAGCTGAATTTGTCATTCTCGTCCTTCATGCTCGCTGTGCCGAGGAGAATGAGCCGTTTCACATCGCGGCTTCTCATGATGTCAATAACGAGGGCGTAAGCGCGAGCGAGGGGCGTGTCGCCGGGATGGAATGGGCCGTTCTTCACGGCTGGCCCCAAGGCGGACAAGACCGCGTGTACACCGTCCATGGCCTCCGAGAGCTTATCCCGGTCCGTAAGTTGCCCCTCAACTACTGTGAGCGCGGGGTTCTGGGTGATTGAGCTGGGCAGCTTCTGGGGCGATCGCACGTATGCAACGACTGAGTGGTTGAGTGCAAGGGCTTGCTCGATAATCTGGAGGCCACAAGGGCCCGTGCCGCCCAGTACAAGTAAATGCATGATCAAGTTTCTGCAGGCCTTGCAGATGTCAAGTGTGAGATAGGTACAAGAAGATACGAACAGAGGCAGATGATGATAGTACGCGCGAGAGCTGTGCACGTCGTCAGCCGCCCGCCGCGGCGGACAACATGATCGATACCCAAATGTGGTATTGCGGTTCCCATTTGTGGATCAACACTGCATTTGTCTGTAACCTCGCGACTCGGTCATTCGGGTGCCAGCTGCAGTGAGTGCTTGCAACTTGCATCTTGTCGGAGGCATATGGACAATCCGTGCCAAACCTCCTCTCATCATCTGTCATTTGGTTCTCCTGCACTCTTGGGCAACAAAAATTGAGTGGTAATGACTTCTGATACAGAGCTTGTCAGATGTCATCAATAAGCTCTATGATCATGCGGTGTAGCGGGTTTCACGGGCCATACCACAACGGCATCGTCGACCTCGAAACGCCTAGTACCAACTTCAGAACATGCACATCAGGCTGCGTAATGTACTGGAACGGTGTATCGAGCGGTATTTGCCAACTCTCTACGATCAACCTCCAACTCAACGCCTCATATTTTCGGCCCATCCTCCCAGACCGAGATTGGCGGTAAGAAGTATTGGTCTTCCACTGACATTCATATCGTAACGGTGGTTTGATGATCTTCTTTCTGTCACGCCCATTGTATACGCTTCTACGTATATGGGCTGGTTATACCCTTGCACGTTCCCAAGACGGCGTGATGTCGGTGTAGTCATATTCCTTCTCTCGCGCGAATCCGCCATGGAGGCGTCTGTTTGACTCGCTATAAAGGACGTGCTGATTCGTGGGGAACATCTTCAGCATCTTCCATCAACATCGACCAAGACGGATATGCGAGCCCTTGCGATTCTGGGTCTACTACTCCCGCTTCAACACCATCTGGTTGTGGGTGCGAACACGTTCGCTGGCTCCAGCCTCTACTATGCTGCAGGACTACGCAGCGATGAGCGGACTACCCTGCTGAGGTATGTATACCAAGTCAATTTTCGATGGTGTAGTGTAAGTCTAAGAATTTTACAACAGTGGTATGCAGAGTGCGGGTATGAAGGTACTCCGTGTGTGGCTTGACGGACAGTCCTATACCCAGAAGGTGGGCAATCACTGCATCACTCACTAAACAGGTTCGTTGACTGCAAGCCGCTCAGGGTACGGACATCGACCCTTTCCCAGATCTTGAGCCGACTACAATCTGCAACGGTGTCGCCTCGTGCTATAACGACACCGTCCTGGAGCGACTTGACGATCTCATGATCGATGCTCATTCGTATGGCATCAAGGTCCTTCCGCCGCACACTCGGTTGGATGAAGTATCGCTGACGAGTTTGACAGCTGATTATAACCATGCATAGCTTCAACGCTCTTGCAGCCGGAGATGTCTATGGCAAGGAGTACGGTACTGGCTACTTCTACGAGCAAGCCTACCCTCAGCAGGCCTTTGATGCTCGGCTTGTCCACATTCTCAACCATGTCCACACTACCCTGGGCAAACCGTGGAAGGAGCTCAACCAGTACATCTTCGGCTTTGAGGCAGAGAACGAGGCGATGATCGGCAAGGTATGTTCAAGTGTCCGTCACGGTCATGCGAACTGAGTAGTTGCTGATTGCGAGTGTCCGCGCAGGGGCAAGAGTATATTCAACAGCACCAACAGTGGTAAGTGATGCAGACACAACTTCGGTGAAACCGCCTTTGACTGATCATTTGGTTACTCGAAGGCAATGCGACCGCGCCAACACGATCCACGGACAGCTTGGAGACAACAGTGGTGTGCGTGCCTGCCTCGCTAGTATCGTTTCTCACCGTCCGACCGTCTCATCCAATGGATAGATTCTGGTCATGACGGGCGGTGAATCGTGGCTTAGCGAATCTGTTCAACCGGATTGGCTGAGCTGTGATGCACTCGACGTGATCTCCATCCATGCATACGGCGCTGGCGATCTCGAGACATCAGCAATTCAGCCGTATGTCGAACAAGCCCAAGCTGCCGGCAAGAAGCTCATCATGGAGGAATGGTACGCCTCGTCTACGGCGCTGTTGAGGTGTCCAATTGACGCAAATCGATAGGGGGGGCTTGCTACTATGACACGGAGAACAACGACTGCCCGAGCGGCACTCCACTTTCGGTCTCTGCTCGCAACGCCAACCTCAAGAGCTTCGCCAATGCTATCACTGGTGCCGAGCTTGCCTGGCTCTATTGGGAAGTCCTCCCCAACGCGGACCCCCACGTACGTGCAATCTCGGCGATTATGAGCTACGATCTGCCGTTTACTCACAGTATGTATGCAGAATGGTTACGACTACGAGATTGGTATCGGCGATCCTTCCTGGAGCACTCTCCAAGGTCTCGCACAGGAGGCACTGCAGGCTCCCGGTGCCTTCGACTTCTCAGCTTACCTTCTGTGAGCTCGCGCCCAGCTGCCGTAACCCAGCTACACACAGGTGTTTGTAGGGAGGCTGCACCCGCTAAACAATCGAACGCGTGTTTCGCCACACAAAGCAGAGCCGGAGCTCGTGTATATTCATAAACTCGAGTGCGCACATCTATCTGTGAGGTACAGACGGAAAGCCGGCCATCTAGTACTAAGTCTTGAGTTTGGGCATGAACATACGAATTCGACACCTGCTACAGTGTTGTGTTCATACAGCTTGTCTAATAGATTGGTTCAAGTTTAGTTGAACAAGTGAGCGTGGAGGTACGAGCGATGGATGCGTACCTATACTTCTCGTGTTGCATTTACTCGTACACGTGGACACCAGCGATGTCCCAGAAGGCATCGTTGAACGCGGACGGGTTGTTGTCAACGAAATCTGTTATGGATCTCAATAAGGATGATACGCAGATCCAACAAGACGACTACACACCGTTGCAGCTACCTGGGCAGCCGCCCAAATCGTTGAAGAACTGAGGGATGCCCGCCCAGTCACCGCCTTCACGTTACCAACGAGGAGAGGTGGTGAGTGATGCGTTTCGCACTCATCAAGGTTGGGGCGGACTTACAGAACGTGAGGTTGATGATGATGTTGTGCGGGCCGAAGTGCGCGTTGATGTCGCACTGGTCGTTGACGAACAGCGCAGTCGGCGTACCCTATGATCACGATCCGGCCCACATCAGCTCTCTGCTTCGCGTAACGCCACTCCTCCGCAAGAGCATTGGCACCCACCCAAGCGTCAGTGTTCACGGTCGCACCCGCAGTCTTGACATCCGCGGGCACAGTGGGGTCGTTGCGGGACCAGAACCAGACCTTGATGAAGGTGGATGTGCGCTCCATCGCGTAGAATCCGCCACCGGCGCCGTTGAACGACTTCCCGTAGCTGTTCGGAATCGTAGACTGCACGCCACAGCCGGTGTTGCCGTTCGCCGCGACGTCGCAGTTGTTGCTGATGGAGTTCCTGTATGGATAGATAAATGAGTTGGAGGGTGGCTACTGATGGGAGAGTGTGGGCGGACATACCCGTTCATCTGGCGGCCATCAGGCTGGGCGCAGTTCGCGCTGGTGTGCAGCGTGGACTGGTTGGGCTCGATGTCGTTGGTACCTTCGAGCTGTACAAGGTACATGAGCGTAAATATCAAACTTCCGCAACTGTTCGACTCACGATATCAACTTCACCCTGAGCAGGCCAGTTCTGGCCGACCTCCCAAGCCGCGGGCCAGGTGCCACAGCCTTGCGGCATATGCCTGATGTCATATCTACGCACGTAGGTCAGAACAACGATCTCCTGACAATCGCGATGCGAAGAACATACACCGAGACGTGGGTGGTGTACGCGTTGTTGCTCTGGATGCGAACAGCGTTCCGGCCGGGCGCACTAGGATCGACGACGTTGAAGGAGTCGGCACGCATGATGAATGTATCGTCCGTCGCGAAGGTCAAATTCTGTGCGAGCGCGGTCTGTTGATCGACGTAGTTCCTGTTCGCAGCCAGGGGATTAGTTCCTCGACGACAAATCATGTCGACAGATATCAGTGCTTACACTCTGCCGTGGGTGGGGTCGGGAATGGCCTGGTGAGTGAAGCCCGACAGGAACCCTTCGCCAACGAAGGTGTCCTTCAAGTTGTACGTCGCTCCCAGAGCAGAGGAGACGAGAGCAGAGACGGCGAACAGCGCAGCTGTTGAACGCATGGCGAAAATGAATGAAAAGGAGAGAGAGAGAGAGAGAAAGGACGTAGGGAACGACGAGGGAAGGTGGGATCCGCAGGACCTGAGGAAAAGTACACTCCCGAGTCTCCATTTTATATGCATGCATTACAATGGCGTAGCGCATAGACCAAGGCCGCCGCCGGAAGGCGGATCAAGCCATAATGATGAAGCTCTTTGAGCTGAGCATCAAGGAGGGACAACCAGTTGGATCGCATGGCGACGATCAGGGAATATCCTGTGGATGTGGAGACCATGCGTTTTGAAGGCTGCACTCCACGGAAGAACCAGTGGAGCATATGGATCGACTGGAGCGGGACCGACATACGACGGGCGTAGACCCAAATGGACTGTAACTGCGCAGGTTCCGCAGTAACAAGCCATCTGGACCCATACAATGCTATAGCAACAAAGTGGCCTGGTATATCCCAGGTAATGTGCCTTGACACAAAACTTGCCGCGAGATACGAGCATGGCACTGCCCAAGATAGGTACAGTAAGACGTTTGTTCGATGTTTGACCACAGCTATTTGACCGGCGTCCATACTCTGAATGCGGGCGCTTACTCTCCGATTTCATGACAATCGTATTTGTAGAAATGGAGAGGTAAGACTTGGCCTGCACGAAGACACGCTCGGGAAATGAAATGCGTCATAACTACCTGATTTGTCACGGCCGTGGAGGCAGTATACCAGAGCTCCGCTGTCTCGTATAGCATTTCGGGGATCATATCCGATGTCTCGCAGAAGGAAGGCAGCGAACGTCACGACAGCCGTAGTAGCATGCCACGCATGATGATATAATGCTAGCAGTCGCCGCCTTCAGTTCGTATATTGATGTGCCGAATGTCGATTGTGCTCACCTTGTGCTTGTGATCCGGATTGGCCTCGCGGAGTACCCAGAGTCTAGACTTCGTACGCACAGTAATGTAACCGCACGAGTTGTAATCTCTGTACACAAGCCCTGTACACGCAAGGTGAATTATACTTGACTGATAAGCCCGTGGCGAAGTATTATGCACCGGCATCGCGACCTGCGTCAAGCCAAAAAAGTATATTCAATGTAGTATCTGAATGCACGAGCGACCAGATGCTAGACACGCAGCAAGGTCTCAACTCTTGAGGAGCATGCCATCCGAGTCTTTTTCTGCGAATCATAGCTAACTCACGTACCTGGACTCGTCCACGCACCCACATAATGTTAGAAGACTGGTGTGCGATGCCATTGTCCACCCTCCAATGAAGCTAATTCCATCAAGCGGACGGCAGCTTCCACCTCACCGTCTACAGTGATATCCAGCGGCACCATATCCCTCTCATATAGTCGACCGAATCGCTGAACGAAGCTGGGGAGTTCCTTGGAGACTGAGATGGTGTCTGCAGCATCAGGTTGGACTGCGTTTGCGATGCACCCCGCCTTGACGTCCGGAAGACCGCACGCCACTACTTTGTTAAACCAAGGTAGAGGTTCCGGAGTAACGTTGAGTGCAAAGCCATGCGTAGTCAAACGATGCCTGACTTGGACGCCGATACTCGCGACCTTGGTTTGTGCGTCCAAGAAAACGCCGGTATGCTCGCTCGGGGTGTGCTTGATACCGTGTTCTTCTTCCAAATGCGTTTCTAGGAGCTTCTGCATCCTACAGATGTAGTTGCGGATGCCCATGGGCGGAGAAGTTCGGCCAAGATCGAGCAGGGGGTATCCAACGATTTGGCCGGGGCCGTGGTACGTGGTCTGTCCTCCTCGAAGTGTGAGCACGACATCCGCGCCTGTAGCCCTGAGCCGTAACATCTCCGCTGCGCCCTCCGTATCGCTGCCTTGTCGTCGACCGAAAGTGTAGACAGGTCTATGCTCGAGGAGGAAGAGAAAGTCTCTGTGGTTTCCCGAAGTCTTGCGTGCGAGTAGCTGGAGTTGGTGAACACGTTCCTGGAGATTTAGACCATGCGTATAGGATAGCGGCCGATGGAAGCAGTAGTAGTAAATCGGAGGGAGTCGCATGGTCTTGTCGGCGTCGTGGAGGTTGGTGAGCAAGTCGTTTTGGCGCTCGCGCCTGAACCGACCGACGGGAACGGGATCGTCCTCACTCGATCCACTCACTATAGCTAGCTCGCCCACGAGCAGCTGACCACCTCCGCAGGAAATCATGCATACATTCATGTCCACTCTTACGGCCCTCGGGCACTATCACAGCCGGGAATGCGAACGACAGGCTCACACTTGCTCTTGACCTCCCACATCGTCACCTCCAGGAGTTTCCGTCGAGACCTGTTCCAAGCCACTCAGTGAAGCAAAACAGCAAGATGGCGCGCAAGGGTCAGAGAACTTTTATTGTTGGCGTCGGGTGTACTGCTTTCATTAAGGTATGAGTCTCACTCTGCGGGCTTTGCGAGCAAGGGGTACTTAACATGCGTCGATGCATTCAGCCGCGAGGGTTGAGGTCGACAGAAGAGGTACGTAGCTATCCCGCCTACCTCTACATTTCCCCGGTATGTTGACGCGTTCATACGAACGGCATAGATGGGTCTTGAGGCTGCAACCAAAGCTTTGCTTGATGCTGGTACGCCGCGCGTTCCCAGGAACCTGAGCATGACAAAGCTCACACATTCTGGCCCTTCTAGGCATCACCTACGATGAGGTCCAGACTGCTTTCGTCGGCTTCTGCTATGGAGACTCGACTGCTGGCCAAGTAAGCAGTGTTCTGTGGTTGGCCGTCCGATACCCCTTATCCAACGTTTCTGCAGAGAGCGTTGTACCAGCTCGGCATGACTGGTATTCCCATCACGAATGTGAACAACAACTGCTCCACTGGTAGCACCGCACTATACAATGCCAATTGCCTCGTCAAAGCTGGGCTGGTGGATTGCGCACTGGCCCTCGGTTTCGAGCGCATGGCTCGTGGTAGCCTCACCACGCACTTTCCGGACAGGGAATCACCGATGAAAGTATTTAATGAGGCCTCCTTTGAACTCGAGGATGCGCTCAATGCGGGAAAGAATCATGGGCCTGGAGCACCTCGCATGTTCGCCAATGGCGCACAGGAGTATTTCGAGAAGTATGGTGCCAACATCAAGCACTTGGCCCAGATAGGTGAGTATAGCTGTACATACAGACACGCGAAGATGTGTAACTTAGACGGCGGATGTAGCGAGCAAGAATCACAAGCACTCTGTGAACAATCCGTACTCCCAGTTCCGCGATGGATGGAGCGTCGAACAGGTCCTTGCCGCTCCGATGATCAACAAGCAGCTCACGAAGTTCATGTGCAGTCCTACCTCCGTATGTAAACCAACACCGCGTTGCCCTAGCCAAATGTTCATCGAGATCTGCACACAGGATGGCGCAGCGTGTTGTATCGTCGTCTCGGAGGATTTCGTTCACAAGCACGGCCTTGAGAACCAAGCCATTGAGATTGTAGCGCAAGCGCTGACCACCGATGAAGCCGTCACGTTTGAGAGCAAGAGCCCCATGGAGGTCGTTGGATACAGCATGACGAAGAATGCCGGCGACCAGGTATTCGCTGAGGCTGGGCTGCACGGCCGAGAGGGACGCGATCAAGTTGGCGTCATTGAGCTGCATGACTGTTTCGCAGCTAACGAGGTATGCATAACGATATTCACGAGAAACATACTGGGTCGAGCTGAGACGGGCGCGGTCATGACAGCTCCTCACTTACGATGCACTCGGGCTTTGCGAGCCGGGCCAAGCTCACAAGTTGGTTGAGCGTGGCGACAATACGGTCAGTCATGGCAAGCCTGTAGCAGATATCCTGTTGCTGAAGTTGATTCTAGTACGGCGGGAAATACGTCGTCAATCCGAGCGGTGGCTTGGAGGCGAAGGGACATCCCTTGGGCGCCACAGGAATAGGCATGCACTTCTACATCACAAGTGAGTACGCCTTGCTTTTCCCTTCGTATTTCTAGCTCATGACTATGATGTCTCCTCAGTGCAACTCCGGCAGTGTAAGTTGAGGCTCCTACACATGAAAAACAATGGATACTGATCGAGCTGTGCAGGGGCGGGCCCGATGCAAGCACCCGGGTTGTTCGACGGCCCCGACAAACGGGGCAAGTACGGCCTCGTACACAACATCGGTCTTGGTGGCGCCGTCGTATGCAGCCTCCTGCGTCGCCCGGAGTTCTTCACCCCAGGTGGCGAGGATGGTCGTAAGAGGTATGTGCTCGCTGTGCAATAAGCAAGGGACAGCAAGACTAACAGCGCGGATTTCCATAGGCTTGGTTACAACCATGCTCACGAGTGTCGGCCTATCACCCATGCTGACCTCGAGAAGGTGCAGTCGCGCAACAACTCGCCTTACATCTTGCAGCGCGCCAAGCTCTAGGCTCACATATTTCGCATATGGTTTGATTTGTGTCTCATGCTGGAAATGTAATTGTATTGATACGACCACGCACGTCGACGCGACCGCCAGTGTGGCGGCGGAAGCATGTTCTGTTCCCACCTTATCTATATGCCAACCAAAGGTACCATTATATTCAAGGAGACATGCAAAGAATTACAGTTTACCAAGTGAGTACGCTATTTGTTTTGTTCGAAACAAGTGTGCTAATCCAACCATATCAGACCTCATGATAATTAGAGGTCATCAGTTTGAGTAGAGCGCGCATCCTTGCGCCAGTGAAACCTGGAAGGTGGCTTTCCCCACGCTAGATTCTCGTCCTCGAGCATATCTGCCACATCCCTCTACAGGGCGCAGACGCATCAGCATCGTGTTCCATGAACATGCGATGACGTGTGTGAGAGTTTCACCTGCTCAGATTCAACTTTCCCAGCTCGAGCCCGTCTGCGGCTAGAGGCGGAGGTGGACGAAGGCTCTTCGTCATGTTGTTCTTCGCTGCGTGTTGGCGCGGTCTATGTGATATCAATTCAGTATGTAAGTCACAGATGCTCAATGTAGAATAGCGTGACGCACCATTGATGCACAACTCTTCGCTAGGCTTCCTGAGCTACTAGAGGCGTATGGTGCGTGAGCGAACGATGGTGTCTACCAGATCGGACACCATTAGCCAACGTCGTATTTCATTACATGGGTTGGGTAAAACCTACATGGCCCCTTTCTGTGGCCAGCCCCATGCGACGAATGATACGCTTGACGCTTGACGGGCGAGACGAAGTGGAACGTCCGTCTGTTACGTCTGCATCATACGAGAGGGCCTGGACGTTGTGTAAGCGTAGGTATTGAGGTCGAGTCTAAACAAGGACTGACGGGGACTGCTGGCTCCCAGGACGTCATGTTTACAGGTGCGTGCATCGGAGGCTAGCGGTGAGAGAGGCGATTACTCCAGAACTGGGTCTTATGCTGACGAACCCTAGGGTACGGGCCCTCTTATATACCAGCAGCTCTACGAGCCCCCTGCAAGTTCGAGCCGGATCCGACATTGTGGGCGTCACCCGAGAACGAGCCTTCGTAGGCCCGGTGGAGCGTTTCAACATACCGGTAATTCTCTCCAACACCACTGTCGAACACCCAGCTGAACAACCACTCAGTCGGACGGTCATGCGCAGCTACTGCGCCAGTAAACGGCTGCCACCGGAAGCAGGTACTGTGACCAACCCACTCTCACGATCCACCGGCCCCTCCCCGCTTTCTCAGGGCTTCCTCTGACCGGTACCGACGTGGCTTAGAGCCACTTTGCTCCACGAAGACGCTTGGGTATTCGTTCATGAGGCCATCGTGGGCGTGTGCACTGGACCCGGGCGGTTGCAGACGACCTTTGCTGCGATGTCCGCGCGAGAAGTCCCACGGGACCTCGCGCGATGGTCGTATTAGTGGTGTGGCCAAGGCTCTTGTGACGTCGACTCAACTAATGGTGTGTAGGATGGTGAACTCGAGAATCTTCGTTGCTGACCTTCAGGCTTATGCATGTCTCAGGCGGGTCCGAAGTTGGAACAGGAACAATCCTCAATCCTGGGCGTACGTATCTTTGGCATGCATCGCGAACACTGGCCAAATGTGCCCATATCGCCGTTTCGTTCAGAATACGGCAATCGCGAAGTGAAGCGTTAGTATCGCAGCGGCCTTTGCATAGACGTCAGTAGATGCCCACACTATACGATGACTACATAGCATCTGACTCCGACTCCGTTTATATTGATTATCTTCAGATAGATCTGGATTCAGCTGGTACGCCACGACCCGGACGGATAGCGTATAGAAGACAGGCCCACGTTAAGTGGTTTGCCATATTGCAACAGTTGTCCAATGTTGGTGGTATGCTCAACAATCAATCCACAGGACACTATAAGAAGCAAAGTGCCAAATTGCTTGTTTGGCCACGACGTTTCCTACGTCTTCCACCGGACCTGTGCCAAAAACACCATCTAGCAAGTGCAAGAAGGATTCCATCGACTTCTATCTTCCCAGAGGGAGAGGCCAGTTCCACCCGGGGAATGCAAAGCTGCGTTACTGCATCCGCGAATTCAGAAACGGTATGTCCCATCACTACCAAGTACCAGGGGATACATCATAAGCTATCATTGTTAGCGTGGAAGTCGGAGGCCGCTCAAGGAAGCCCACAGACCCTTAGCACTGTGTACCCCTGGCACGATGTTTAGTGCGTATCGTGACGCCTTCTGAGGTACCCCAGAGGGCCCCAACCGCCTACCCTCGATATGTTAGCAGTGTTCACCACTACCCAGCCCCGAACTCAAGACGAGTGTTTGTATCTGGACGCATCTGCCTTACCCTTATGGAGACAAAATATCCTTCATAACCCACCATGACGCGAGTTCCGCCGATGTGCCTATCCCCTACAGACACCGTCTCGGCTACCTTCGGCCCCATTACGAAGTTCGCGAGCCTTGTGTGCGAACGCTGCACTCGTCTCTCTCTAGTGATCCGGCTACCCCGCTCGTGACCTCGCGCAACCTGACAAACACTTCACGTCGCTTCAAGCTTCCTGCCACAGCGAACCTCAGGTGCTGGCATATAGCAGTGTCGAACGGTCACGAGCTCGCGCGGCCTTCCCAGCGCGCCAGACGTAGGCCTGACCAACCCGCGAATCTTCGGCTGACTGGTGCCGTGGTGCGTACCAACCGCTGGGAACGACTCGCTCCGTAAAGACATAGTGATGAAAGACCACAGAGACGTACCTTTCCTCTCCGGGGTCGGGAGACACCGCGGACACAGCATCCCTCGTCAGCGGAGCAGCCCCCGCTCTAGCCCGCGCGGTTAATATGTCTCTTCCTGTCGCTGCCTGTCTTCCTCGTAGGAGGGTGACCAGGTCAGCTGCTTTGCCGTCATAGCTGAGTGTTGCGCGGTTTGGACGCCGGAACGCTGTGGCACCGGCTACGAGCTCCGTGTTACGAGATGGATGGGCAGAGCTGAGTTCCGTCCTCCGTCCCTGGTCAGTGCGGCCGTTTGTGTTTGCATGATGGCTATTCCGCTTAGACCGACGCGGCCGAAGAGAGCCTCGCATAGGCTCTGGCGGCGTATAAAAATGATCCCAGGCCAAGAGATCCACCCACCGTCCTGCCCTCCGAGTCCCTCGCATTCCGTTGAAATCCACACTTGTCTCCGCGGTCCCGAACTCCCCCTCGCAATCACAGACCCACCCACTCATGGCGCCGCTCTCCTTCACGAAGCTGTTCTCTCAGCGGAGCTCTAGCGTGCGTCCCCCACAATTACCCGTCTTGTGTTTCTCACAGCAGGCCTAATCTGACATTATCTTCCAGGCATCTACGACATCGTCACAGGCGCGGTCCTCGTTTGACGCCTTTGAACCCGAGAGCTATGTCATCGCCCTCGTGAGCCAACATTCACTTCTTACACACGTTCACATGCTGACATACTTGGGCGCAGCCTTCCATACGCTCCACGTCAAATTCATTGACCCCTATATCTTCCGCAAGCAGCAGTGGCAGCGCGCAAGGCGCGGTACGTCGGGATGTGGCGGCTCTTCTCCTGCGGACTGCTGATACCGGTGCTGCACAGGCGGAGTTGTTGGATGACGAGAACCTTGCCTGGGGCCGCCCCTCACGCTCACGCGGAAAGCACTCGCACGGAGGACGGGTGCGCTGGTAACGGCATGGCTCCTATTCGGGCTCGTTGCCTGCGAGCTTTGCGCACTCGTCTCCGGGTACGTCGTGTCCCTTCTCGACGGCTGCGACTCGCGACTACGGACATGTATCTATTTTAGTGCCACACGCTTCATGCGGCGTCATAATGACGAGTTTTGTACTATAGTCTGTACTAGTATTGGCTGTACCAAATATTGGCATGCTTCGTTGGATATATGCTATCTTGCAAATCCAGGCAGACACGATGACTTCCGTTAAGACCCTTGCTCCGAGGAAGCTCTCACACGGGCTGGCTTCACTCAATGGAAGGTCGAAATCCATATCAGTTGAATCACGAAAGTACTGCCTTGACGAACAACGTTGTGATATATAGGATACAACACAAATGCATAATATACACCCCCAAGCCAACAAGCGTCAAGTACACCCTTCTGCGGGAAGGTCATGAACGAACACGTAACGCACTACGCAAGCATGCATGCGAACACTCAACGGTACAGTACTAGATACGCTTAAATACCGAAGATCGAAGTCGGCGGCCCCGCGCTCAGCGTCCCGTCAGAGATACAGACGTTCCATATAGACATAGAGGGCAGGCACTCTACCGCGTTGGCTATGTGCCAAGGAGACGAAGTCGAGTTGAGGGCAGGGAACATCGAGAAGAGCATACACGAGGGAACGCCTCAGCCGCCCTCGCGGTAAGATGGCGGCGGACTACTCTCCGCGTCGATGGGGACATCCACGAAGCCATGTCGACGCCGTTCCCGTTGCGACAAGCCTGTCTGCCGCATGCGCGACTCAGATTGTGTCTTCCCATGGGAACTCGGGTTGGGCAGTGGACGCGCGCGTCCGTCGCGCTCGCGTGGAGGCTGGATCGCAGGGTCCACGGGATCAACGCGCCGCCGTTGCTGTTGCTGTTGCGAAGGCGTTGGGCGAAGGTATTGCTGCTGCCTTTCTGGCAGCCGAACAGAAGCGAAGGAGAGGGGGGACGGATCCGCGGGAGAAGGCGAAGGGAGGAAGGACTCGTCGGTGTCTATGGTTTGTGTCGTGTAAGGAACGCTGGCAGGGGTAGTCGGCGATGTTGTTCCGCTCGAAAGCGAGAGGTCGCCTGCCATAAGGGGTACCCTCGATCCGGAGTCGCCTCGACGGCGTGGGACAAAAGCGGAAGGCATTGACGAAGGTGGAGGTTGGGAAGGGCCGGCAGGGGTCGACCTGGTTGTATCTGAGCGTGAGCGAACCAATGGTGTCGTATTAACGCCTTGTGCTTTGGCGAAGGGGTGCGCATGATGACTGCTCAACGTTTGCGTTGAACCGCCTGCTTCCGCATACGCCCGGTCTACATAATCGACGTGAGACGTCGAGGACGACCTGGAGGGCGGGATGAGGTATGTCGCAGAGTCGGGGGCCATGTGAGCCGGAGTGCCCCATGACGACGATGCCGGACTACCTGGCGCATCAGCGCGCGCATTGGAGGCACTCGAGGGAGAGAAGCGGAATGCAGGGATGCTATGTAGTAGCGTGGGTGGGAGGATTGGAGGGCGCGTCTGAGGAGCTTTGTTGAGCTCGTCAGAAGAGTTGGTCGCGTTGGTGTCGGGCGCATCCCGTCTTCGTTTGCCAGATGGTTTTCGACGACCTGTACCTATGGTAGGCAGACCAGGCCGTGGGGCNGTTGGGAGATGCGGAGAGGGACGGGTGGGGTGGTTCCTCTGCGCCGGGGGCCCATGTTCCTTCCGCCCACCCGCTAGTCGCCGGGTTCACTTCGATGTGAGAAGGACTCCTGGGAATCACACCATCCTCGGCTGGGGCATTATACTTGTTGTGCCGCCCTCGAAGGCAACAGTAAGATATGATGACGACGGCAGCGGCAAGCCCTAACACTCCACAGACCGTAGCAACCGCAATGACGATGGTGCGTTTTTGGGTAGTGTTCGGAGAACTGGATTTAGCGTCGAGGGGAGACGAGGACCGCGGGCTGATAATAGATCCGGTGGCAGATGACGAAGTAGGCAATGAAGACGTCGACATATCTGAGGCGTTCAGCGGCTGCTCTGTCTCTTGTCTGCATAGAGCCATGGTCAGTCGATGCATGCGACATCACATGAATAAAAGGGCATCACGAACGTGTAGACAATGTAGTCGAGGAGAATGAGCGTCTTGTTGCCATTGGGCTGTCCGTTTAAGATCACAATCTCGTGTGGACCAGCAGCCAGCGACGTATTGGCGTATACGGGTACATTATAGTCGTAGGTAGTATCTCCGTCAGGCGGTTGTACGAAGGTTCCTACTTGCTCTCCATCGATGAAAAACGTCATATCGGAGTTACCGTCGGGAGACACGGTTGACCGCGTCACAATGCAGTAGACATATACGGCCACACCTAGAGATCTCGGGTCAACGATGCAGTTCTGAACTTCATGCTAGTGTGACGCACCTTCGAAACGAGCCGCTGCAGTGAGAAGCTGTGTTGACTCTGCCTCAACGGTACCATCATGCCAAGTGCCGTTGTGGGCGAGGGATGGATTCGGATGCGCTGTGCACGCCGTACAATCCTGCCCCACATTCCACAATTCCGAGGGAGTGTATGTCACCTGCATCCCGTTTGTCTGATCGCCGTATGTGTCGTCGATGGTGACATTGACCAAGGCAGCAGAGGCAAAGATAGTCGCAAGATGTGAGGTCGTCAGAAGAGAGAAAAGCGCAGGCAGCAGCAAGAAAGCGTCTAGGTTAGGTACCATGTGAGATTAGCGTAGCGCAGAGGGGTGACGGAATACCGCCAGAGCCCACGCTGGATTAAGTATGGTCGAAAGGAAAGGAGGGAAGGCAGCGCAGGGCGGTACCTGTCGGGGGCGGGGGGAAGGGACTCGAGGAAGGGGAGGAGAAGAGAGAAGAGGGCTTGACATGTTGACGAGCGCGGGAGAGAGCAGTGGCTGTCTGGCCGTGGCCATTCGGCGTTCTCCAGCATCCACCCAGTCTTGGCTACGTTCCTGAAAGAGAGAACGCCCCTCGTCCGGTCCGCCAGTGCTTTGCATCAAGAAGTCGTCTGTTGTCGTCTTTCTAGCGCCCGGTATCTGCGAGTAGCAGTCTGCCGGTTTAGGAAGCTTTCCGCCCGCGTGCTCTCACCGCCACAGATCGAAGGTGATTGGTCGGGACGAGCATCGCAACGTCGACAACCCATCGCCTTACGTTCCCCGCGACTTCATCTCCGTGGGTTCGACTACGCCTGCCGTTAGGCATATCGAGAGAAACTAGAGGGCGCAGACGTAAGCTGGTCCCATCGCGCTACTCGTAGTTCTTGCGTAGCCGACGCGGCAGTAAAGCTTACTTCCCAGGTATTTCAGCCGCATTGCATGCAATGCATGCAGTCCATCTCATCATCTGTCAACTTGACACGCAAGCCGCAGATCGTACACAGGCCTGTAGCTGAAGAGGCCGAGCATAGCTGATAGCGGCAGTCAGACGTGGATAGCTTCAGCACATCGGGACCCCCGCACTCACCGCAGTCACCCAGGCATATATGACACTTGCTCAGAGCCTGTATCTCTGCGGCGTCGGTACACATGGGTGAGCATTCGAGGCTGCCGGCCAGTGCGTACACTCCATGTGTATAGTCAGAAAGGATCATCGGCTTCGTTTGACAGCATGTCAGGTCCGCTTGGGACGGTCTGCCCCTAGGGGTGCTATGATTGCACGGTCGTCAACGGTGGTGTCCGGCACGGTCAAAGTGTCACGGAGCCATACATCAAAGACCAAGATGACCGTCTGCACCTGAGCAGGACGTTCGTCGTCCACGTCGCGATCATTATGACTCACTTGACATCAACATAATGTCACGTACCTGACGGTCGTGGAACTTGAGCGCGTGCAGCGAAGATAGCGAGAGATTTAAAGCTCACTCCTCCGCGGAGGGCTTGGTGAGTAGATTCCTGGTGTTTTCTCGCAACTCAGCGTTAGTGAGCTTCACGAAGGAGCGGCACTACGCTCAAGGGTGATGGTTGACAGTCTATGCTTATCAAAATGAAACTTACTGTCACCCAGCGGGTTCAACCGGTTGAGCTGCTGTGGCGAAGACAGCCAGACAGAAAGAGCAGCCTGGATCTTGCATGTATGCACGCGTATAGCCGGCATTTATTGCACTGACTGTGGCGGCGGGACATTAGCAAGCAAGTAACGTCTCGAGATGTCGCGAAGTCAAGCTAGTCACCAATCGGGGTTCAGTGGGTGAGATGGCGAATAGTCGTTTTGGAGGTGATGGTGGTTTGCGCAAAAATCGGATGTACCGCTGTCCATGCCGAGCAGCGTTCTAAGCTCGGCGTCGGTCTGTGCGCTGTGTGAAGAGTCCCGAAGCGACAGCGAGACGCGTGCGTGAAGGGACGGACTCCACGGAGCTCCTTACACGCGCACGTGACCGCGATGTACCTCAGTGTGCAACTTGACTCGTGTGGCCACAGCGACGTCGACAGTAAGTATGGCAACGTTGACGAGGAATACCCTTCAAGCTACATTACGCGTCGTCTTGACTTCCGGTGATGTCTGACTCCGGATGGGATGACCGTTTAGAATCCAACGTCCAAAAGGGATCACCGGGGACCACTCGGCTAAGTACCGAAGGCAGGACTTGCCTGTGTTGCAGAAGCCAGGAATCCCATGGCGCCTGCGTTGTGCTTGGGCTCTACTCGCACGATGACGTATTACGACGTCGGAACCTAATCCAGAACAACTTCCTATACGTTCCCATGTGTAATGTGTACGGAATCGGCGTGATTGAAACAGCGTATGATCGCCCGTGGTACAACTTGTTTGGAGGGTTTCTATCGCCGGTGCGTGCTGCATAAGCTACAATCCAATAAAACCCATTGTAGCGTTCAGCAAAGCTCGGCAGCCAGGAGCAATAAACCTCCGACAAGAACAAGAGGGAGTGAAACGCCGTAGGTTAGCCATCCCAGATTAGTCGTCGCTCCCGACAGACTCGTGGCACTGTGTGTCGGGGTTGTAGAGTTCAGAGCGGTAGAGGTGCCGGTTGTTCTTGTCGTCAAATGCATCGAGTTTGAAGTTGCTGACGGAAGCGCGGTGGAATCGGAGAATGGAGCGAGGGTATCAGTGGAGGGTACCTCGCTCGCGTTCAACCTACGGTGGTTGATTGGTCATGTACACATTTGAGCACAGATAGGCCGCAGAGGGATGCTGACTTACATATACACAATGTAGTCTAGTAGCAGAACGGACGCGTGCGACTTGCCGGGGATTCCGTTGAATATCTCCAGTGTGTGATTGCCCATGGGCATTGACGTATTCACGTAGACCGCCACAGGGACGTAGGAGGGCTCGTCGTTGATCGTTGGCAGCATAATGAAGTCTGAGGTATGATTTCCATCGAGAACGAAGTGCATATACGATGACGCGCTCAGATCTGGCCCGAGTTGCTGAACTATGCAATAGACGAAGATGGATTCACCTGTGTAGGGTAGATGTTAATGGTGGGATTTACTAGCCTTCCGAGATGCCCGACCTACCCACGAACGAGAAGGTAGCCTTCGGAGTGACGCCCTGCGAGGACGCAGAAAGGTCGCTTTCGTGCCACGTTCTATTGTACGCGATCGACGCGATCGGGCGGGACACGCAGTTGGTGCAGTTCCCATTATTGACAGCCTTCCAAGCATGTGCTGGGGTGTATTGGATATGATGTCCCGTTACAAGGTCTGCAAACGTGTCGTCGGCGTAGCTTGTTACGTTTAATGCCCAGACAGCCTGAGATAGGAGCAGTATCCACGCAGATGCAAAGTAGGGAGACATGTCGGCGGCAGGAACGAGCGGCGAAGACGCGCTCTCCCAGATGGACAGGGTGGTCAATATATGGTTATGTCCGGCTCAAGATTGCACACGTTCCGTGTACCCAGGTAATGCGGATAGTGGTGTCTATGTGCTGTGATCCATGTTGTTCCCAAGATTGTCATGCTGTACTGATGGCCCTGAATATGCAGAAGGAGAGCGTCCCGAGATCGTCTGCTCAGGTAGAGTCAATCAGATCGGCAACTCCAGTCGTGAGCCCGTCTTGAGTTTTTGGAAGTGCGACAATGACTGTATAGAGCGACCGGAGGATTGGCCAAGCAAAGCAGGCCATGGGTCAAACTGAAGGCTTCAAAGGTGTTCCGCGGTCAGGTTCGCATGCGACAGAATATCCGCCCTAGTAGCTAGCAGGTAGCGCGCAACTCAGAAGCAAGTTCGTGAGGATGCGCTATATCCAGAGCCTGAAGCATACAACTGTGTACAACTGCCGTAGAAATGGTCGCGAAACGATCCGAACGCACACCGCCGGCCAAGCGCGACGCGTCGCAACGCGATCACGTGACAGGCGCGTTTTAATCAGAGTTGCACCGTGGAAGCACCCGCCGGACACTAGTGCGCAATTCAGGCACCACCGTGCGTTTGAGTAGGTTGATTCCTGGCTTGGCTCAGCTTTGCAACCCATGATCTGCGTTACAGAGCTGTCAGAGCATGAGGAAGAGTACAACCCGTGTGACCGGAGCCATCCGTATCATACCCCATGATGAGACCGGCGGCAGCGCAATACATGCAACGATGGGTCGCGCGCACTATGCATGATCAGCTTCGCATGCAGCTTATGTCGCGCTGTTAGATTCATGAAGGTATGTGTTACATTATGCTGCTCCGTAATGTCTAAGCTAAGGCAACAGTGACGAGAATTATGCCGCACAGGAGCATGGCAGGATTCAATGCGCCGAGCACACAGCTCAGGGCAAGATGACCGGATATGGCTCCTGACGGGGCATTTGTACGAGTTGGCAATCCAGAGTCTGAGGTGCTCGAGGTGCTTGCCGTCTTTGAGGTCCAGTTACCCGTGCTGGTTGTCGACGGTTCCGGGGAAGTGGAGAAAGGTATCTCTGAGAACGTGGAGGGCAACTCGCTCGAAAGTAAACTGCATGAGATATCTAGTTCTTACGAGCACTGGAGCAATACAACAATAAGTATCAAGAATATACGAGTAAACAATGTAGTCCAGGAGTAGTACGGACGCATTTGAATGGCCCGGGGCTCCGTTGATAATCTCCAGGGTATGGTTCCCGCTGGGCAGCGACGTGTTCACGTATACCGGTGTAGTCACATAGGTCGTCTTGTTCTTGATGGTCGGTAGCATGACGAATTCCGAGGATTCTTCTCCATCGAGGACAAATCGCATGTTCGATGCTGCGCTCAGGTCCGGACCATAGTATTGGACTATGCAGTAGACCATCACGGATTCGCCTGAGGATAGAGAGACAGTCATTGGATGAGTTTTGTGAATGCCATCGCCGTAAGGGCAAACACGTACCGAAGAACGAGAAGGTCGCCTTGGGAGTAACGCCTTGCGAAGATGCGGACAGATCGCTTTCGTGCCATGTCCGATGCTCATACGCGATAAGGGCGTCCGGACGCGCCGCACAATCGGTACAGTTCCCGTTCGAGACCGCCCTCCAGGCATTCGCTGGGGAGTACTGGATGTGGTGTCCAGTTATAGGGTCCATGCTTGTGTCGTCGACAAAGCTCGTCACGTTGCTGGCCGAGCCAACATGAGAGAACAGCAGTAGCCATAATATGGCAGGGAACCCCGGCAGCATGGCAGACATGAGTGAAGAAGGGATGCCCAAGTGATCGTAGTGCCATGCGGGCAATTAAATGTCGTCCAAAATCCATAGAATTCTAGAGTGCACGGCACTGCGGCCGCAACAACGTACCTTGGGTTCTCAGAAAGTCCACGGCCTGCTGATCAGATGGTCTAAAATACACACAATGGAATCGCTGAGTCGACCCCGCAAAACAGGGTGGAGGAGAGTTAAGCCAAAGCACTGATGAGTTCGCTCAAGCCTGCGAGTCGGTTCACTGTAGGCATTATCGGCGCTGAATCGCCGAGTTATACTGATAACGTGAAAGCTAGAAGTCCACTACTGACGATGACAACTATCCCGAAGCTGATATCACCTAGACTGTTCGCAATGGACCTGGTGCCCGAAGTAGAGGTATGAGCGGGCAGTCCTGAGCTCTGCGTCACCGTTGTGTTCGACGTAGTGTTCGCGCTGACCGGCGATAGCGGAGAATCCGAGGGAACAGTGGGGAGACCGGCTGGGACCGTGATGGAAGCAGGTAGCTGGTCGACGTCCACGCTAGATGATCCGAGCTCAGTTCCAGGACAACTCACGATTGAGTGCGTAGAATGCATACTCACATATACTCGATGTAGTCCAGAATAATCACTGTTCGGTTCTGAACGGGCTGTGATTGATTGCTGTTCAACGCATGCTGCGGGAGCGGCTCGCTCATGACCTCCACGGTATGATTCCCCATAGGCAGTGGTTTGCTGATGAACGGATCCGCAATGTAACTCGCCGGGCCTTTCGTAGTCAAGTCTGACGTGAGAGTGAAGTTGTCGACTATCTCGTTGTCGATGGAGAAGAGCAAGCTGTACGAAAGGACCCAGTCGGCCTCGGGAGTGGCGGCCTCCACAAAGCAGTAGACAGAGACGGATGTGCCTGTAATTCGCAAGCGTTGAGTCTGATATCCGGAGAGGACGTGCAGTCGGGACTCACCTACGAAAGAGAAGGACGCCTTGGGTAATACATGCGGATTAGTCGCGTTTGAGGTTGAGACACCCTCGTGCCAGGTTCCCTGGTAAGCGTTCGAAGCGTTCAAGTGTGTGACGCAGTCGTCGCAATTGCCGCCCTTGACAGCCTTCCACGCCTCTGCAGGAGTATACTGGATGTGTTGTCCAGTAAGGGGGTCGGGGGACGCATCGTCGATCACAATCAAAACGTTCTTTGCCTGGGTCAGCAAGCCAAAGAACAGACCGAGCAGACCGAAGCCGAGTAGACACGGCGATAAAACGCGGACCATCATAGGTAGATGAGGATTTCGGCGTCGCGCTGACACGCCGAGTTGGCAGTATCAGCACCAGTACTACTGTCAGGGGGAACGCTCGACTCACGATGCACGCCGGCAAACCTTGACTTTGTACAACTCCTGACCGTCAGCCGTCGGAACGTCTTACTGCGGGAGGTGCATCAGGGAAGAAGTGTTCGGCCAGACTTAACCCTGGGAAGAGCGCTAGCACGGTCAAATCTCAGGCACAATAGTAGCCGCTGAATTGAGTACAGCCCCTCTGGATTGCAGATTCGGGTGCTCGTATCGATGCTTGTTCGTTTTCGAGTTCTGAGGCCTGAGGTTTCAAGACGTGTATAGCCTTCGATCCTTCCTGCGGCCCTGATGGCACTTGACAATGGCTCGATTCCTCGACGATGAGGATGTCATTCCCGACCGCAACGTGCCTTTGCACCTTCGTAGACCCGGTATCTCTGCTTCGGTCTAAGTACGAGTCGCGCACATTGCATGGCCTGAAAGCTGACGTGCTTGAAGAGCCTACGCCATCAAGTAAGATGTACATGCCGCTTGTACAGGCAGAATACACGCGGACCCGGAGCCTTCTTGGTCGTTTGCGCCAGAAGTTGAAGAAAGCAGCGGCACCGATGCCTCATCGGGCTTGGCTATACTGTAGATGCATGATGGGCGCCAGCCACGCTCTGCAAGGCGCACGATCGAGCGTCGAAGCTGATACAATCAAACGCCATTGGTATACTCCGGTTCTGTGCCTCGTCGACAAGTCCCGAGAGACCCCTACGCATCCGCGTTCCGAACCAGACAAACCCAGGCCAGTCAAGCCAGACGTCCAAACGACAGTCTAGTCCAGTCCACTGCCCTCAGCGAAGCCAAGCAGCAACGAAGAGTACAACACTAGCGATCGTGCACAGGCCTATACCACTAGTGATAGGGAGCGCATTGGACGTCGAAGTCTGAGCCGGCGTGCTCGTCGAAGGCTGGGTCGTAATCCCTCCGGTGGGTGTCGGGAGGCTAGAAGTATTGAAGTTCGCAGGTAACTTGTCCGTATCGATGCTGAAGTAACGTCTCAGACACGAAGATTCCCAGACGACCAAGGTCTACAATCAACAACTCACGTATACTGGATGTAGTCCAAGACGACCACGGACTGTTTCACCAATGGTTTCGAGGTATCGCTATCGTTGACCGGCACCGCACCGAAGATCTCGACGGTGTGGTTCCCCATCGGCAGCGGGGAGCTCGAGTAGACCATCACGTTATCGAGACTCGCCGTGGTGCCGATCGACTGGTTGAGCAGGAACGATCCCGTCGTCTTGTTGTCGACGGAGATGAGCAGGTCCCACGAGCGATTCGCTGCGACCTCAGCTTGGGTGGTGTTCGTCTCTATGAGGCAGCCAACCGTGACAGACGTGCCTAGGAGCGTCGTAGACGATGAGATCGCGGCGAGAATGTATCGCAGGTTGCGGACGCACCTTCGAAGGAGAAGATCGCTTTGGGCACAACAAACGTCGGCGTCGTGTTCGTCACGCCCTCGTGCCACGTCCCCTTGTAGGCAAAAGGCACATTCGCGTGCACTACACAGTCGTCGCACTCGTTATCCTTGGCCGCCTTCCAGGCGTCCGCGGGGATGTACTGAATCCGCTGGCCAGTGACCGGGTCGGCCGACGCGTCGTCGACGAGTACAATGGTGACATTATTCTTTGCTTGTACCAGGCTTGACAAAATCCCCAGAGTAAGAAGAACCAGCGAGAGCGCACGCATTGTCGCGAGGTGATGGCCGGCGCAGGTCAAATCTCAGGCTATGTCAACTTCGCCAGAGGTGCCCCTTCTTGTAGGATTCCCGAGTGGAGCATACGTAACGTAGGCAGGGCGTCTTCCACCTTGATGCATAGCTGAAGGGGAGCATCTTCGGCGGTGAAAACGCCTGGGAATGGCCTGTACGCATCAGTCATCATGCCGCGACCATGACTGTATGCCGGAGGTAGTTTTCTGCACGACATGCGATATTAGAATATGGCAAATTCGCCGCTGTTGAGAGACGAGTATACGACTCAAGCTGAGCTATGCATGTACATTGTAGAGAGGAGTACCGGTATAGTAGGCCCAAGTTATGGTCGAAGCCAAGGTCAGCATAGGCCGACGGCGCCAATGGACGGAAAACGGTACCGAAGTAAGCGCTGAATGCGCGCTACTGCCAGTGCAGCAGGACACACGTATAGTTCATCTGACTGCCAGGCGATACTGTTGCAAGGAGCGCAGACTCGCGTGCATGGCAAACCTAACGGTGTGTTAGACGCGAGATATAAGAAATATCTCGTAAGGTTCTGCCGCTCATGTTGCGCATATATAGACATCCTATGGATGTAGCTATTACTTAGTGAACAGTGAGTACATGATGCATCAGTATGGATCCGGTCCGTGCCCTCCCTGCAGCTGAGATCTCTCCTAGAGCTCCGGTAATCCTCCGCATCTATATCTATGTCAATAGAGCAACAATGCACAGTCCCGCGCCGACGATAGTGCCCAAGGCGAGCCCACACCCGCCACCACGGACGTTCGACAGCGAGCCCGAGGTGGTCGTCTGGGAGGGCGCGCCCGAGGTTTGCGACGCGCTCGTGTTCGTGCTGGACGGAAGCGGCGGCAAGGTCGCGGGGATCGTGATCGACGCCGGCAGCTTCTCAGAGTCGACGCTGTTGCAAATCCAATACCACACACAAGGTCAGTATCTTCTTTTTCAGCTATACCAGGCTATACCAGTGCGGCCACACAAACTTACGTATACTCGATATAGTCGAGGATGACGACCGATCGGTTGCGGCTGTAGTCGCCCGAGACGTCGAGCGCGGCCGCGGGCCGGATCTCGAGCGTGTGGTTCCCCATCTGGAGGGGCTCGCTCTCGTACACGGCGACGTTGTCGAACTGCGCGGTGCTCTGCCAGATCTTGCTCGTAGTGAAGCCCGCGTTCGTCTTGCCGTCGAGGCTGAAGATGAGGTCGTACGAGAGGTCCTCGTCGCCCTCTGGCACGTAGCCTTCGATTAGGCAGTGGACGCTGACAGACGTTCCTAGGATGGAATAAGGGCAAATTCGTTGTGGATTATATCCTCGCCGAAGTATATAGGGTGCGTACCTTCGAACGAGAAGACGGCCTTGGTCTGGTTGGCACCCCCTGGACCGTCTTCGACTTCGTGCCAGGTACTCTGGTACGCGACAGACGCGTTCGGATGCGCCGTGCAGCCGTCGCAGTCGTCATTCTTCCCCGCCTTCCACGTGTCTGCTGGGAAGTATTGGATGCGCTGCCCGGTCAGCGGGTCGGCCGCTGCGTCGTCGACAACGACCGTGACGTTCTTGGCTTGCGCGAGAGGCACGGACGTGAACGACAAGAACGTGCTGGAGCAGAGAAGGAAGGTTGAGAAGACGAGCATGATGGATTGGCTCGAAGATGATCGATGAAGACTAGTAGGCTCGATTCTGCGTCTGCACCGCGTCCTTTGGGCCGCCAATGTATAACAACCGTACTGGGAGAACGGGGGGGGCGTGCCTGCTTGAGATGGCGTACCTGCTCAGCTTTATACCTACACGAGGTTGGATGGCGGTGAATGCGTAGGGTCTCGTCAATGTTAGCGCGTATCAACCACTAGTTCACACTGTGTAGCTAAAACAACCGGGTCCGGAGCGATCGCGGTCATTTTGTACCTTGCCAAGAAAACACGCCCGTAAGTCAGCTGTTACTTTTTGCCTCGAAGTGGGATTACATACGTGATTGTTGCACGTATAGGGTGCTTCTTGTTGATGCCAACATTAGCTCTAGAGGTTCAGTAATTGCACAGCCTCTCACAGATTCAAGGATGCAAGACAAGCGGTGCATTGCACATGAATGGGTGTCGTCAGCGAGCTTGGCGCATGAAGCTTTGAGGACAGAATCGATGAATTTATGACTATGATACACTTTGGGGCAGGCATTGATACACTAATAGAAGTTGTCCGTTGTTATAGAAAGTACTATGCTCACTTGCGAGCCTCCTTCTCGACGTCGTGCTTGAAGTCCCGTGCACCTTCGCGAGCTCCAGCAGCAGTCTGGACGGTGTGTGGTGAGCACAATCGCAGAGTGAATGAAATTTGGCTTGACGTACCTGGTTGGCCTTCTGACCTGCGACTGTTGACGCCTCAGATGCCTTCTCCTTCACAGCACCTGTATGTATGCAGTTAGTATGTGCATAAGGAAAGGGTCAGCGTGGTCAGCTTACCCAGTGTCTCCTTCGTCTTCTCGGTCGCCTGCTCTCCTTTCTCAATCGCCGATGCGAGGCTTTGCCCGACCTTCTTGTTCACCTGAGGTGGTCCGTGGTGTCAATGGAGAATAATGTAGCTGAAATAGGGAGCCATGGACGCACCTTGTCGGCAACTTCAGCAACCTTCTCGGTCACCTTGAAGGCGACAGGCGAGGTGTGGAAGCTGCGCGGGCTGCTGGCAACAGCGGAACGGGCGGAAGAAGCAAAAGCGGTGCGAATCATCGACATGTTGGATTAAATGTTGGTGGTCAAGAGTTAGTCGTTACTAGCGAAGTTGGTGGTGTCGGTGCAGATGAGAGCTGGTCGTGGGTCGTCGTGAGGTTGTGGGAACGGTTGTCGGCAGCTGCTGGGGCTCAAGTAGTCTGTGCCGTGGGCCATGACGTCGGTACATCACTCGGTGTGTGGTGGAATTACGCGCAGTGAGGAGCGGAGGATCCTCTCGAGAGGGGCAGGTCTCTTGCCTTTCCGAGTCTCTGTACGCTCTGACGTCAGTTCAGGCTTGAAACGCGGTCACGTGGAATGACGGAACGCGTTACCCAGCAGCTGTGGGGCGACGCGTCCGACTCGGGCTTGTTTGGACTGCGATTCGCCGCTCGTCCGCCGCTACGACGTCCACAATGTGAGAGGTGTAAGTATGAGAGCTCAGAAAGCCTAGGAGCAGGGAGATCAGCTACTCTCGGCATTTTCCGCTTGACGCCGCGCATGCCTCAGCTGCCAAACAACTGCCAACTCCAGAGAATATCTCCAGCCATCTACTATCACTAGTGGTATCTTGGACATCTTCCTCACTGGGATCATCGGATTCTGGCACCTTTCCTGACCCTTATAAGTTATGGCAGTCTCACGTCCTCAACGATGTCACATGCACATCGCCGAGTGCCCCGGAACATGAGAAGATCGTCAACGTCCATCGTGCCCGCGGACCCGCAAAACTAACATGGCGTGAACGAACCTAATCAAGGCACAGCTGGTGGGCATCCCCGCCTTTCGACACGCTGATCATGTGCGTACTGCTTGGCGGGCACTTTGAGGGGCTCTGCACCGCCTCGTTCCATCTCCCATCTCCCATCTTTTGAGGCGCTAACCCTTCCCCGCGTCTGACTCTCATACGCCCACCGCTCGTGTCCGCGATGCCCATCGTCTTCTCATCGTGAGCCAGCCGTCTGCCATCTGTCATCAACGCGCGGGCGCGCGCGAGTTTTACGGCGGGAATACCCCCGAGCGGACCTGTAATCCAGGTACAGATACTGAGACCGCACACCACTATCAAGCCCTCTTATTCTCCTGCTCAGGCTCCCAGCACCGCTCGCGGCCACCTATTGGTTATGCGAGTCACCTTCCCGCATCGCAGCCCTTTACAGCAGCCTTGTACGGCGACTCCTTGTTTTCCTCCTCTCTCCTCGACGTCCACTGCCCGGTGCTGCCTGCGCGCATTGCCCTCTTACCCGCTCCGGCAAGGCCATCCCTGTCAACATTGGCGCAGGTCCTCGCTTCCCTCTCGTGGCATGCAACAAACCTAGACGATGTTTCTGCCGATCCCGATTACCCTGCTATCTCTCTGCCTGCTCGTCTGCCCCCTCAGCGCCTCCGCCGAGCGGGTCAACGTAACGATCGACGACACCTATGGCGACGTCCAAACCGGCGCTGCCATAACGTATAGCCCACATGGGGCGTGGAAGGCGGGACAGACGTGCACGGACTGCACAGCGCGCCCGGACCCTGCGCGCGCGTACGACCGGACATGGCATGATGGGACATTTAATATAGGGAACGCGACGGGCGAAGTGGATATCCTTGAGCTCACTGCGACGCTCAGCTTTGAAGGTGTGTGTTCTTCCAATGGTAGCAAAAAGGCCCTGTGAGCTCATGAGCGTCTCCCCTCTGTCTCTACTCCTGGCAATCCCTTCACGCGCGGGTGTGCTTATGTATCGGATCGGTGCATGGTCCAGGCGACGCGGTGTACGTCTACTGCATCCTGGCCGACTCCGACTCCTCGCCGGACGGCTATTCGTCCATACATATCGCGCTGGACGACGGCCAAAGCGCCCTGTTCACGCACTCCCCGAGCGGGGACGACACATATCAGTACGACGTGCTTGTTTTCTCTGCGACGGGGCTTTCTGTGGGGACGCATACGCTGAAGATCACGAACGGGGCGGCGGAGGGGATCAAGTCGCTCATACTCCTGGATTATATCGTGTATACGTGAGTACTTGACTTACGCTTGTGGCCGCTGCGTATACCGAAATTAACGGGTCCGCGACATCTCATAGTCAGAGCTCGGATGCCACCCCGAGAGCCCTCTCGTCTCTCGCTCAAACAAGCGAAGTATCCGGGACGGAAGCAGCCTCGTTCACCCAACCCAGCTTCGAGACCTCCGCCCCGCTGTCCACACAAACCGTCCCCATCTTCAGCGCGTCCTCCGTCACCGAAACCATCGTCACAGTCTCCTCCGCATCATCCGCCTCCGCCTCCGCGCTTTCTCCCGCGCCGCCCTCGCCCATGCCGACGGCGACGAACGGCTCGAACGAGTTCTCGACTCCGTCGGGCACGCGGCTGAGCGTGATCCTCCCCGCGACGCTGCTCTCCATCTTCGGCGCGCTGATCCTCGTCGGCATCGCGGGCTGGACGTTCCGATTTATGCGGAGGAGGAAGCAGAACCGCGTCGCGCCGTCGACGGAGTACCTAAGGAGTGCGGCGGCGGCGGAGAGTNGGGGACGCACATGGGCCCGGCGCGATGGGTGTGGGTGGGATGGCGGGGTTGGGTACGCCGGTCACCCCAGGGCTGAAGGGAGGGTGGCCGATGGCTGGCGCGGCGGAGTCGCCCACTACACCGGTGTCGATGAGTGCGCTGGAGCCGTTGCGGCCGGGCTCGTTCGGTGCAGGAGGTGAGTCATTGGAGGAGTTGGGACAATGTAGTTGGGAGAAACTAACGCATGTGGCTTTTTTTTCTGTCGCAGCCTTCGGCGACGACAGAGGTTCCGAGATTCAGGAAGTCAACCGGAGGTAGCCGTTCGTGCTCCGGGAGTTCGTGAAGTTGTGTTGTGTACTATGGACGTTCTCCATCGCTATGAGGTTACAGGCCGGCTTTTAGCTGGCCCTGTTCAGAGATCTAGGGCCGTTTATACCAAGATGGGAGACTTTGCCATGCAATTACGCTGACCGCCACATTCGCTTCATGTCGCACGCGCTTGCTCACATTCACTTGTACGACCACGCATCCATCCCGACTCCAGGGCGGCTATTACCCCGTACTTACGTACTACGGCGGGCCCTCAAAGTTGCACTTGCTCAATGTGTACAATGTTCACCGTCGGTGGTGGCGACGCTGGTGCCTGCAGCAGCCTGCGGGGCCTTGTCGACAATAGCCGTCTCTCGCCGTCCGGCACACTGCGTTGCTAGATGTGTGCCTGGACGGCGTTGTTCGACGCGCTGCTGTTCGGGTCCCACCCGCAACACGAACAAAGTGGCGCACGACCTGGAGGGGCACGTCTGCGTCCGCCGACCGCGGCGGCGCGGTGTAGTCGTTCACGCTCTGTGCCACCCGCTGGAAGACTAGCGGCGACTGCCGACACGCCGAACGGCCTCGCCGTGACATGCGCGCAATTCTGCAGAAACAGGCCATTGTCCGCACGATATCTGCTGACACGCCCAGAGAGGGCACTGATGCCACTCGGAGACTTGACAGGACGCCGATTTTCGATAGCATCCAATCAAACGGGAGTGGAATGGCGCATAGAACGCATCCGCCATTTCGACGGCGCGCGCTAGACCACCTCGAGACGACGGTGGACCCATCGTGCAAATCACAATTCAGCCCCCGACCGTGACACGACCCAGCGATGTGCCACTCTTGGCGCGGACGACGACGAGCTTCTGTACGCCTCGTGTCCAAAGGCAGGCCCCGCCCCCATCGCGCGCACGCGCACTCCCGTATAGTATATACGGCCCGTCTGCGTATCCTGCAAGGCTTCGCGGAACACCCAGGACGCAAATGGGAAAACGGGACCCAGGCAACAGGCGTGCGTCGGACGGGGAGTATGAAGTCCATTGTTCCTCTTTGGCAGCCTTGGTCGCGTTCCAACGGCGGCCCCGACCGCGGGGTTGACTTTGCCACCGCCTCGCCCGATTCCGTGTGCGCACACAATGTCTGGTACTCGGGGAGATGGTGGTGGATGGAGGAGGTATAAAGACCGCCGTGGATATCTGTGTCGAGTTCAGATATCCGTCGCCCTACCGCTCCCCGAAGCCGACTCCATCCTCATCCTCCTGACGCACCTCCTGCTTCTGCTAACACTGCGCTCACCTAGACATGTTCTCCGAGTACGTGGTGGACTTGTACTCTGACTTGGACGCGGACTGCGACGCGCTCTTCGGCAACCAAGATACCTTCCGTTCCGACAATCCGTGCTGGGCCTCAGAGTTTTCTAGCCCAAGCACGTCTGCACCGAACGATCCCTCGCCCGAAGCACTACCTCTAGATGCACCAGACCACACGACCCAGCACGAAGGAGTATACCCCCACAACGAGAACGAGTTGAAACTCGCTTAGTACGTTCGCCGCTATCGTGTTTACACACATATCATTGACTTGGACGCTTTCATTAGTCTCGATGAGCACACCCTCGGTTCTCCCTCACTCAGCTCTCAAACGACCGTGTACTCACAGGGAACGCGCGGCGATGCCCTCCTGTGCAACGACTACAACCCCGACCCTCTCACCTTCCCGAGCCGGTACTCCTCGAACGCGACGCGTGCGCAGACACCACCTCGCTGTGTCGACCCCACGCGCGTCTGCACGCTTTCGTTCTCTAATTATAGGTTCGTCATCGAAGACGAGGACGAAGAAGAGAAACCCGAGCCTGAGCTACCCCCGGCAGTGCCCGCGCCTTTCGATCCTCTGCAGATGTACAGAAGTGTGGACGATTACACCCGTGCGTTCTCGCCCAGCTCTTTCTCGGGAACCGAGCCCCCATCGACACCCTCAACGTACTTCTCGTCTGTGCCGCCCTCCCCCGCACCCTCCTTCTCACTAAGCCCGTCACCCCTCGTCACCCCAGCGACTTCGATCGCATCCCTGCCCTCGCCCTGTTCCCTTGCAGCCGACGACGCGAGCTGCGATTCCGAATGGGTGGAGGACGACGGCGACGACGAGTGGGTGCCCACCCGCGGTATCACACACTCCAAGCGCGGTCGTAAGAAGGCAAGCCGCCCCTCGCCGTACCCTGCGTCGNCCCGCCCTGCTGTCGTCCGCGTCTTCTTCGTCGTCCGCACGCGACTCGTTCTCGCCCTCGCCGACGTGGGCAGCGGAAGCGGTGAGCGGCCTCCTGGTCGTCTCTCAGCGGCGGAACATCCAAGTACCCCTTCCCTCACCCCAAGCCTCCTCGTCCGGCACCGCCTCTTCTTCTGCCTCCGCCTCCTCCGCTGCATCGACCCCTGCCTTTTCCTCCCCATCGCTCTCAYTCCCATCCTCATCCCAANCCCCGTCTTCGTCAACGCGCACGAACAAGTGGAAGTGCCCGCACTGCAACTACGAGCAGCGGAACCACCGCAAGCCCGACCTCGCGCGCCACGTCCGCTCGCACACCGCGTCCGCCCCGGGGAACATCGCGCGCTGGGTCTGCTGCGGGGTGCCCCTCGCCTCCGCCGCCGCCGTCGCGTTCCTCGCCCAGCCCCCGCCCCCGCCGCCGTCCCCGTCGGAGCTTGCGAAGATGAGCACGGGCGAGCGGCGGAAGGCGGAGCGGGAGGCGGCGGACGAGCGGCGTCGGCAGGAGGGGTGGGTGTATGACGGGACGCCGATGGTGGGCGGGTGCAGGCGCGCGTTCAGTAGGAGCGATGCGTTGGGGAGGCATTTGGCGAATAGCGTGAGGTGTGTGGGTGATCGGAGGGCGCCGTGGTTGATCGGGAACAAGGAGGAGAAGGAGGAGCGCGAGGGCAATGGGAAGGGTAAAGGCAAGGGCAAGGGGAAGAAGGGCGAAGATGCTGCTGGGCGGGAGTGAGCAGCGCGGTGAGTTGGACGTTGGCATTGTTTCTGGGGACATTCGGAAGTTTACTGTATCGACATCCTGTTGTTTCACATGTGTCTTGTTTCTATGCTTCATCTTCTAGGTATCTCTCAAGTGTTGTATCTGTACCGTTGTATGCCCTGGATCTCTATGTAGCCATCTCCCTTCCATCCTACTCCATCTCATAACCTACTGTAGCACAATATTGTATTCACCCTCTGCACTTAATAGATGATCATGATTCATGAACAATGGAATTCGAAGGTATATAGACATCACACCGCAATCAAGGTCGCGAGGAGCAGCTACTACACCACCACTAGCACTAGCTACGTAGACTAGCTTGTACCGATATTCTATAGCTACGCAGTACACCGTGTACCAAGCCCGGAGCAGCAGTTAGCAGTAGCAGTAGCAGTAGCGGTAGCGGCCAAATCGTCAACAAGATGTGAGAGTTCAAGATAATAGGAAGAAAACTGGTACACCGTAGGTAATGCATGCGATACTTGTTCGTTCGTCGGGCCCCGCCAACGGAATTCTGGAGTCTTGAGTCTTGACCTCCGTCCCAGGTTCTCTTCGTGTCCCACCCCAATTGCAATATCGATCTCGCGCTTCCGGAACCGTACGCGGCCCCGTTCACCCTCGCACGCTCCGAACTTAGCATCACGACGGCACACGCTGGCGCCGCATCGGTGCGAAGTGGGCAGAGTGTGTTTGGAAAAAACGATACGATTCAGGAACGAAGGGACAGAGACGTCGGGAAGAGAGTGGAGAGCGGAGGGGGGCCCGGGGTGGTGGTGGTGGTTGGTGCGTGGTGTATGGGTGGCAGCCATCGGAGGTCTGCGTCTACTAGGGTACGAGAGCGGAATTCTGGAGGGTAAGGCGTACGGCGTAAAGGGGGGGGATAGGTATAAGCGTATCATTATTTTGCACCCGACGTGCAACTCTGCTCCGGGCCCGCCTGCCCGCGGCTGTCCCTGCCGTCGTCATCGAAGTCGGAGTCGGAGTCGGCGATCATGCAGAGAAGTCGCGGGGGCGGAACTTCATGAGGCAGCCGTCCTGAGGGAAGAGCGTCGCGATGATCCTGTGGAACACACAAAGTCGTCAGTCGCCATGCCCATATCACCAAGGGCATCCAAAAGGGAAGATACTCACTGGACCTTGTCGCTCTTCTCTGTCCGGATGTGCTCCCAGTCCATGAGCGCGACGGCGTCCGCGAGAACGAGCGCAATGTTCATCATCGCGTACTCCAGACCGATGCACTTGTGCGGGCCGCTGCCGAACACAAGGTAGTTCTTCGGGTTCTGGTTCGCGCTGCCGTTGGGATCGAGCCAGCGCTCGGGGAGGAGCTCCTCAGGGTTAGGGAACACCTCGGGGTCGTGGAGCGAGTTGTAGAACGAGGGGATGACCATGCTCCCCGCGGGCACGGTGTAGTCGTCGGCGATCGGGAACGCCTTCGTCGTCTTGTACGGCACCATCGTCACCGGGGGCTTCACGCGGAGGCTCTCGCGGACGAACGCGCGCAGGTACGGCATCTCGTCGAGTTGCTCGAGGGTGATTTGGCGCTCATAGTCGCCCGCGCGGACGCGATCCTGCTCCTCACGGATCTTGGCGAAGATGTGTGGGTTGTCGGCGAGGTGCTGGATACCGTAGATGAGGCCAGAGCTCATTGCGTCCTGGGAGGCGAAGAGGAAGGAGAAGACAACCATAGCCATCTCCAGGTCCGAGAAGTCCTTGCGGCCCTTGTACGTCGGCTCCTCCATTGAGCGCACCCAGTGGTCCAGCATGCATTCGGGCTCCTTGCCAGCGGCCATCGCGATCTTGCTCTTGGCAGCAGCGTTCTCGAGATGCTTGAGCGCGACCTTCCGGCACTGAATTGCCTTGTATACCTTGGTGCCGGGGAGAGCGAGAGGGAAGTTGACAAGCTCGAGCGCAACGGTGATTGCCCAGTACTTCTCGCCAATTTCGCGGGCAGCGTCGTCGTCAATGTGCGAACCGCAGAAAACGCGCAGGGAGGTCTCCATGTTCAGGTCACGGCACGTCATCATAATCGGCTTGGCTGAGGGATCCGCCGCGGCCTCGGCGAGCCATTGCTTAATGTACTTGCGCGTGATCTGATCCTGGATGCCAACGTAGATTCTGTCAATGAAAGGTTAGCTTTTCATATCTCGGTGGGTTCGAGACATCAAGTAAGTGCTTTATAACTTCGAATTCAGACCCACAGAACACCCAAGAGCAAGGTTCACTACGGAGATGACGACGGATAATCGTCTGCGGGGCAGAGATACCCCATCTGTAGTATGCCGAGCGTCTCACACTCGGCGAACAAATATCATGCGACCCTTGCTGCGTTCCCATACTGCCACAATACCCACGGAACAGCGCANGGGGGGACTGAGTATGAACAAAACACACAAGCGAGGGAAGTCCATCGCAGGACAAGCGAGAGGAAATCGATGGAAGGAAAGGCTTACGTACCCGAGTGCCTTACGAGTGAACAGAGAGTTCAGGACGCGGCGGTAATCCACATGGACCTTTCCAGTAAGGAAGACCCTGAAGAAAACAGAAAAGGTAAATCACAGAACACCGCACATGATGAGCGGAAGCTTCTCACCAGTTATCGGGGCGGAGAATCTGCTTCGCGGAGTGGACGAGGCAGGGTTCGGCGTGGTTAGGCGAGTTGAGAATCTTCCGCGAGTACTCGTTTGAAGAGGCCATAACGATGAAACTGCATACATGCATGCACAGGCGTACAGCAACACAGCAACAGCGACAAATTCAATGACGTCCCAATAGTAGCGAGCGCGCATACATGGGCACCCATATATCACCGAGGCGTTTCAAGAGGATGGATATGGTCAGAAGCTAGCTATAACGGGAAATGCGTGCCAGCGAGCTCCTCACATGTTGAATACGCTCAGCGCGGAAAGGGCCCCTGAGTTCCACTGCTTCATGTAGCCCTCCATGGTGGGCTTCATGCTGTCCGCGAACTTGCCAATGATTGGGATGGTCCACTTGTCACCGGGGAGGTGGCGCTTCTTGTACCGGTAGACAGACTGCTCGAGGGCAAGGAGGGCAAGGACGATAGCGATGGTGGTGTAGAGCCATTGCGCAGAGCCAGCGGGGGCGGAGAGGAAGGAGGGGACGGGGATGTGCTCGAAGGCGTCGGTCGCGGTGAAGGAGGGGAGAACGGCAGAGGACGAGCGTTCTCTGAAGGAGGCCATGGCGGGGGTGCTCGGTCGGGTCGAGGAGGACGGGGACGACGACGAGAGAGCTGCGACACAAACGGAGACACAGGAACACAAGCGACTGCAGACGACCGACGAACTGCTTGTCCTCTCGTCCGCTGCTCCTTACAAACCGACTCGCAAGCCTTCACACCCTCCTCCCTCGCCCCTTCCCATTGGCTCCCGCAGGAATCGGTCGATTTTCTTGCCTGCAAACGTCACGCGCCGAGCCCTTTCCGTCACGTGGCCGCGTATCACTGCGCGCTTCGGCCCGCATCCGGTAGTAGCGCATAAGCAGCCACCCTTGCTCACCGGCCTGCCCGGCGTAAGCACCCTTGGCGGCCGGAATCCTCGGAATTTCTCCATGGCAATTACGCGCATTTGGAAGCCGGCTGCCCGACCATTGCAAGCCTCCAACGGCATCTATTCACTCTCGCGAACTGTACTGTGCACTGTGCGGTTCTCGCGATCGTTATGCGAGTACTGTGCCAACGGTGTACAGTATGAAAGAGTGTGTAAGGGCCACACAAGCCACATCTCCGCACGCAACATTTCCGGGAACAGCGAACGTCAGAATGCTGACCTACCTATCATTGCCGCATGGTCATTGACAAGACAAGGACAGTCAGTACCCATGATACATCATCGCGCTAGCACGCCCAGATAGCACTAGGCTCTACCAAATGGCCCACACCTGAGCCAGAGCCTCATTTCAAAGCATCCATTCATGATGAACCTGATTCCGAACCGACAGATATGCTAGAACAGCAAGAATCTAATGATCCAACAGAATGCAGGGACTCCTGAGGTTGATCAACGCCCATACACAATTACAAACGCGGCAGGTCCCTGTCTATTACAGTACAGGTGTACTCACAAGGACCCGCCACAACTAGCTCCAGAGCCCGGACAGGCTTCTCGCCCGGTCATCGCCCAGCGAGCGTGCGCCGGCGTGGTACCCGCGCGACCTTCTTCGCGGCCCCAAACGCCCGACTGCGCGCCTCCAAGCTGCTCATCTCTCCCCCCGACCCCGACGCGGACACAAGCGGCAGCGGCAGCGGACTCGGGTAGAAGGGCGTCGGCGAGCCCCACATCGGCGGGCCCAGCTCTGCCGCCTCGCCGCCGCCGCGGGCGCACTGGGCCCCTCCGCGTCTTCCTGCGCGCTCGGGCGGCGGGCTGGGCGACACGTCGTCCCGGGGATCGAACGACCAGTACGGGCCTCTGGACGTATATCGGGGTGGGGTGCGTGAGAAGGCGTCCGCCGCTTGCTGGGACGTGGAAGGCGAGAAGGACGGCGTGGCCTGCGCCTGGACGCGCTCGCGCGCGCGCATGTCCTCGTCTATGAGCCGGCTCACCGCCGCGCGGAGCCGCACGCGCACGTTTGAGTCGTTCCAGAGCGAGCTTGGAGTCGTCTGGGTCGTCGACATGAGCGAGAGCGGCCGGATTGGAGGGGGAGGCGGGGGTATGGACGCGCTCGCGCCGTCGAGCGTGCGGGCGGGCGGGTTGGTGATCAGTGCGACCGCGCGGGCTCGCATCGCTGCGATGCTGCGCTCGTATTCGTTGTCCTCGCTGGGGCTCATCTCGATGCCCTGCCTACTGGGCTCGCTCGCTGCACGGGGCCGGTTAATGACACGTTGGTGACAGGGAGCATGAGCAGGCACTTACTTCGCCGGGAGGAATTTCCTAGGTTGATCGGGTATGCCGACTCGTCGAGTTCCCGTCTTGAGGAAGGGGACCGATCTTCCCTCATTAATGCGGGCAACCAGCTCTCCCGTTCTACACGCGCCGCCGCCGTGCCTCGGGACAGCGCATCCAACCGCGTCAACGCCCCGATCCATTCCGCCTCCTCGTCATCCTCATCGTCATCAGCATCATCGTCCATGACGGGCCATCCATCACGGCTATAATTCCTCGCGTTGTCGTGTTCCCGTCTAGGGCGTGGATAGCGTTGCCCACCTTCTCGGCGACCGCTGGCGGACGCCGTCGCCTCATTACGGTTCTCTCTCACTTCCCGCCAGAAGGGGTCAGCATCGGTCCCCTGCCAACCATGCTCTTCATAGCGCCGGCTGGCCGCTGACTCCCGCCGGAGGGGTACGCGCAAGACCTCTTCGTCCCCATCCGAGTTCAGTCTGCGGTATATGCCGTAGTAACGCGATTCCGTAGGTTCCTCTTCTCTATCTGCATTGCGGTCCTCCGAAGGCGTACGCCGTGCGTATCGGGCGCGTGCGATGGCGTCCCGGACGCGAGCGATAGCATCAACGAATGCGGGGTCCGCTGTGAGACTGCTAGCGGCGTCCAAAACAGATGATGCACCAGGAGGAGCAGGCATACGCCGTGCGACAGGAGATGCCTCCCTGCGGGTACGACGCGAAAGGGGTCCGTCAAAGTTGTTGTCATGCTGGCTGGGACTCGAGGACGCGTCCGGTTGCGTGCTGCGCAGAGAGTCCCGTGGCCTGGCGACAATGGGATGAGCAGACACGGCAGCGGCCTCCGTCCTACGTTCGCTCTCAGCCCTCGAGTCGACTCCAATCCGGACTGTCATGGTGGAGCCTCCGCTCTGCACCCCTGTATCAGCTCTGGGAGCGCTGATAGTACTCGTAGAAGTTGTCGCGGTCGGAATGGTTGCGTAAGAGGGCCTCGGCGTGCTCTCCGCGCTCTGCNGGGGTAGCGGCCTGGGGCACGGTGGTATTATTGGCATTCAGGGCGGACGTAGCGGCATCCAGGCGGGTGCGATGCTCGTTGATCCACGTCATGAGTGTCTCGCTCTGTTGCGCTATGCGTGAGATGTCCTGCTGGATCTCGTGCGCAAGACGCGTCAGGCGAGTGGTCAACCCAGGGGGTATCGTGGACGAGCGGGCTCCTGGGAATGGGACGTCGGGGCGAGAGGATGAGGATGCGGTTGAGCCGCTCTGAATTGGTGCGGCGTCTGACGGAGTACCGCTCGCTGCGGCGGCGGACGCAGATGTCCGCGCAGACACCATTGCGCCGAGAGACGTTGCGGAGTCATCTGCAGCGGCTTGCCGCAGAGACGATTCAAGGAGCAACCGTCGGCTGCGTGCTGGAATTGACGACGTCAGAGTCGAGATGACATGACCTGCGGCAGGGAGCGCGCCCTCCGTTGCCGCTGGTAGTGAAGGGGTATCTTGTGAAGCCAATCGAGCCAACTGCCAGTGACGCTCTCTCGAATGCTGAACGATGGCTTGCCTAAGTTCGTCCAGCTCGCTCGCGCGCCGACGGACGCTTTCCGAAGACATGAGGATCTCAGCACTGAGGTTGGTGAGGGCAGGGTCAGACGTGCGGGGCCGTCTGCCAGGGGAGGTGTTCATTTGGGTGGCAGACACAGCTGCGTCGGAATGGGTGGAGGATGAGAGGAGAATCGCATCATGGCCCGGATCCATAGCGCTCCTGGAGTCCTCCCGCGAGGTGCTACCACTTGCATTGCGATCAGGGCTGGTGGCTGCCCCGTCTTGACTGTGCATAGAGGTGACCTCGTTGACACGGTTGTGCAGCTCTGTGAGCCCCTCAAATGCATTCTGGATAAGCTCGGTACCACGTTGCATTTGCCTGCGAGTCTCCTCCATTTCGGCTTCCATGGCCTGCGATGTGTGGGGAGGGGTGTGATAGCTGTAACGGCACTGGCAGTTGAGGCCAAGGGCTTATCCGGTAGAAGTAGAGCGTACTTGGATTGGAAACCTCGTTACTCCCTTCTATGTGACGACCGTGAAGCTTATGGCTGCGCCGGAAGAACTGAGAGGTGGTGATTCGAGAGCCTGAGTGTAGATGCCGCAGGCCAGTGGCTAAGATGTCGTGTCAGAGAGAGAGAGAAACCCTGTGAGAAGTTTCGAGATTAGTATCTAAGAGAACGAGAAAGACCCTTGGTATGCAGCAGAGCGAGAAAGCGAGCGGCGGGAACAGAGCAGAGGAGACAAGCTGGTTGGCAGTGGCTGAGAGCAACGAATGGGCTTGATGCTGTGGTCGCTCTCTCAGTCTCTGTGGCTATGGCGTCAGATCGGGCGCTCCGTGCCGATGTTGGGCGCTTGTTACAAACGCGGTTGAAATCATTGTGGTTGGCGGTTTACGTTACGTGCAAGGAAACTTCTACGGTACAACTGCGTGCATCAATCCTGGTCGTGAAAGGCACGCAGACATCGGGTGTGGCCTAGGAAAGAATAACGATACTTTTCAAGAGGTTGGCAGCGCGTGAAGCAACCCAATATGCCAGAGCAAGCCCGGCGCGACACATGTACAGTACACGCACATTGACACTAATCCACGCCTGATCATTACTCGCTTTCGTCCTCATCCTCGTCCTCGCTGTACTCCTCCGCCTCGTCGTCAATGAAGCCACCCAGCGTTGGGTCGTCGCCTTCGTCTTCTTCATCGTCCTCATCTTCATCCTCGTCTGTCTCCCCGATAGACTCGCCCTCGCTCTCGTCTTCCTCCCCACCAAGCTCAACATCTTCGATGCTCCCTTCTTCGTCCGCGCTCTCGACTTCGACCTCCATCTGCTCCTCATCATCGTCCTCACTCTCGCCTTCGACGTATCTCCGCGCCTCGCGCGTCTTTGCCTGCTTGTTCCGGTTCCGCTTGTTCTTGGGCATGGGCAGCGGCGCCGGAGGGCCGGAAGAGCGCATCTCGATCTGCGAGATGACCATGTCAAGTCGTCCGCTGAGAGAAAGGAGGCTCTCCTGCAGAGTGAGCCTCTGCGTGAGCGTCGCGTGCAGGCCCGACAGGCGAGCAACGAGGTCAGGCATCTAAAAAGGATGGTCAGTCGGGCACAGCTCGGGATCGGGGACACGAGAACGTACAGTCATGAGGTGGCCACTGTGTGTCGTCAATACTGCCTTGACCCAGTTAATCAGTGCCGTCCCGCGCTGCGAGCTTGCGCCGCCTCCGCCTCCCTTCATGTTGTTACCCCTCGCACCTCGGCTCAAACGCTCGACGCAAGCAGTGACCAGTGGGACGGCAAGTTGAGGCGGCAGTCGGCGCACCGTGTTCCTGATGAGGGTGACATCTGAGTGCGCAAGACAGGTCTCCAGTAACCGCGTATCGGAAGAGTGCAACGCCTGTATGAGCGTACGCGTGAGGGAGCTCGCGGGCACGGCCTCCACCGGCGCACTCTTGCGCGACTTCCCGTTAGGTAATGCTGCCTCCTCAGACTCGGACTCGGACTCTGATCCGGAAGCTTGGGCATCTCCACCTTGAACAGCAGTGAGACGCTGTCCGAGACTGAGCTCAGCCAGGTCTGCATCGAGAGCACCGTCAACGTCACGCATAACGAGGTCGTCTAGCTCTCGGTCTTGCCCTACTTCGGCTCCGGTGCCCACCGCAAGAGAAGCGGACTCGTTATAACGCTTGTTCGGCGCGCCCTAGAGAGGCTGTGAGTATGTGTGCGGATTTGTCCAGGGCTTGGCTTGACAGACCTGCGATTCCTTGCCATCTACTTGACCCACAGCTGCGTCGGGAGTGGCTACCGTCACCGACACGTCGGGGATGAAATGGCCGGATTGGTCACGGTAGTCCTGCAGTATTATGTGAATACAACGAGAGATTTTGACACCACAGCGATGTACTAACCACTGCATCGAACGCCAGTTGGACACCTCCAGTGACGCTTGCAACCCGCAGGCGACCGGCGGTATCATCTACAGAGGTGACTGCGAGGACTGACAGAGTACCCGCTGCTTTCTTGGAGGAGGGAGAGATGACGGACTTGGGAGAGAGTGTCGGAATCGCACTCTTCCCCTTCGTAGGGCTGGAGGTCGATAAGTCGGAGGACAGGGTGAAGACAGACACCTTGCCCGAAGCAGATAACGTGAAAAGGTGTTGAGGTGTAGGCTCAGTAGAGGTAGAGTGAGAGAGGGTGATGGCACGAGCGTCGGCGTCGAGAGGAATAGTCGCGACAACCTTGCCTTCGGTCTTGGGTGCGGTGGGTACCTCCCAAACGTTGATGAAACGATCTGCAGACGCAGAAGAAAGGAAGCGCGAGCGGTCCATCCATCGCAGCGAGCTCACCGGCGACGCATGTCCCGTGAACTTGGCAAGGGTTTTCGGTTTTTGCGAGTCTTGCGACACGGCGAGGAGATGTATTGAGTGGTGGGCAGCGAGGACCTCCGTAACACCTTCTTCATCGGATTTGCGTACCGAGAGAGCAGTGTAAGGTATTCGGTCGTCGGTGAAGTGCGACTGGGCAATCTGGTTTGTCCGCGCGTTCCAGAGCCTGAGTGCGCCATCTGAGCTAGAGGTCCAAATAGTGTGCGGATCCTCTGAGTCGAGGTCGTGACCAGCAACAGCAAGCACAGCAGATGAGCTAGAGGGATCTGAGAGCGTGCGAAGCAGGCGTCCATGGGATGGCGAGAAAAGGAGGAGCGAGCCGTCGGAGAGACCGAGCACGACAAGCTGAGGGGCTGCAGCACTAGGTGCCGCAGCATCAGCTGCAAGACTATTCCTCTTCTTCCGCTTGCTTTTGCGGGAAGCATCCTCGTCTTCCGCACCTTTTGCCTGACCCTCCGCCAAGTCCAGCCTCGCCCAACACAGAGAGGTTACACGGCCCGCATCTACCACATGTTCGGCAACAGAGCGCCGCGTCGAGGTATCGTAAACCTTGAGAGCGTGTTTATCAATCGCCAACGACAAGAAAGCGAACAGCTGCCCATCCGGCGAGAAGGAGGACAGGTATGTCGAGGTTGTAGCATCCTCCACTGCGGGTTGGGAAATGGCGGACGTCGCGGGAGGTCGGTCGCGCGGGGGTTTTGTGCGACCCTTTTTTGACTTTTGTGGTGAAGGAGCCATACTCTGTCTGATGTGTTCAGAGTCGTCTTTAGCCGCGTAGAGGACGGAGCGGACGCACCTGAGGCGGCAGGAGGACGAGGTTCACGGTGAGCAAAAGATTTGCTTCGCGCTCATAGAAGTCCGGTCACGTGGCAAACGGCACTCAAAGCGGTATGGGCGCTTGGGCGGCAGGGACCAGTGAAGTCAACTCGATCGAGTGTGTTCTCCCCGACCCCCGACGTTCTCCTCCGCCGCCGATTTCTTCCTTTCTTCCTCCCATCATCCCCCACTCGCGTTGATATTCTCTACCTCGTTCGTTCACTCTTTGCGCGCAACCCTGTCTCTGTCAACGCCCAAAGCAAACTCTCCGATCTTGACTCCCATACTCTCGGCCACCCCGAATACTCGTGCAGTCTGCAGTCATGAACTACGTTCAGGTGAGTGTCGCATCGCGTCCATCTGTGAGCCACACAAGCTGAGTCGCTTGATAGCTTGAGAAACTAGGTGAATAACATGCCATTTGGCGGTCCAGTGTGTTCGTTGCTGATGACCCGGGTACAGGCGAGGGTACATACGCCACGGTCTACAAGGTAAAGTGGCTAGCACCCATCACTTGCAACGACGCGCTCAACCAACACTGGATGATAGGGCCGGTCACGTACAACAAACGAGATTGTCGCTCTGAAGGAAATCCACCTCGACGCGGAAGAGGGCACACCATCTACAGCTATCCGTGAGATCTCGCTCATGAAGGAACTCAAGCACGTCAACATCGTACGGCTATACGATGTCATCCACACCGAAACGAAGCTCGTCCTTATCTTTGAGTACTGCGAGCGGGATCTGAAGAAGTACATGGACGTGCATGGCGATCGCGGCGCATTAGACCCGGTCACCGTGCGGAGCTTCATGTACCAGCTTTTGAAGGGCACTGCGTTTTGCCACGAGAACAGGGTCCTGCACCGCGACCTAAAGCCGCAAAATCTGCTCATCAACCGTAAAGGCGAGTTGAAGATCGGTGACTTTGGTCTGGCAAGGGCCTTTGGCGTCCCGGTGAACACGTTCTCGAACGAGGTAAGCCGCACCTTCACAGCCTGGCAGCGCACCGGAAACCAACGACGTGATCAGGTCGTGACGCTGTGGTATCGCGCTCCCGATGTCCTCATGGGATCAAGAACGTATAGCACCTCCATTGACGTCTGGTCCTGTGGGTGTATTTTCGCGGAGATGATCTCTGGGGTACCTCTCTTCCGCGGAAGGGACAACCAAGACCAGCTACTTCACATTATGCGCATCATCGGCACGCCAGACGATCGCACATTACGCAAAATCGCCACTGAGGGGGTAAGCTGTGGATGTATGCGCGCTTCACGCTGTGAGACTGACATTCTCGCCACTTCCACAGCAAACGGAGGGCCAGGCCCAAAAGCAGTATCCTCGGTATCCCAAGATTCCCTTCTCCCAAGTTCTCCCGAAGGCCTCACCACAAGGTGAAATTTCCTGCTCCGGGATCTTCCTCTGCCTATCGCGGAACTAACTACCGCTCCAGCTATCGACCTCCTCGAGCGTCTCCTCCAGTTCGACCCCGCGAAGCGCATATCCGCTGCTGAGGCGCTCACTCACCCCTACTTCACCACCGCACTGCCGGTCTACCCTCCACCTCCTATGCAGAACGCCTTTGCGGGCGCGATGGTCAACACTCCGTACGGGTATGCGCAGGCTCAGCAGCAAATGCAGGCCGCACAAGGCCAAAACCAAGCTGCGAACGCCGCGTTCAATGCGGCCTATAACATGCATCCGGCTGCGAGTGGTCAGACGCAAATTGCGCTCGCGCAGCCGCAAATTCCGGGCGCGGGCTACGGCATCCCATACGCGACGCAGCAGTACCCGCAAGGGACGAGGTAAACTCGTCGTCGCCGTATTGGTAAGGCGGCATGGACTGTCGCGTTGCGTGTCTCGGCTTTGTATCATCCACTCACGTCTGCCTTCCGTGTAATTCTCTTTGGCATGTATTCTCTCATCGATCGGATGTGGCCGTCTTGTTTGTCTCGTATCTGTACGTTCCTCGCCGTCTGTCAGTCGCACAGGCGCTCTGAGTTGTCCGCCCCCGTCCGCACTATTCGCTATGTGTTTGGATCGTTCCATTAGAAGATGTCCCGTAGTGTACGTTGACTCGACTCGGAGCCCTTGGAGTTGTAATATTTACATATAACGGTCGATGGGAAGCATGTATACTTATACACACTTGAAGCACTGCACTGAAGCCGGCGATGTTCAAAAACGTTAGAATGCTCATGCATCATGTTCGGTGTGTCCTTGTTGTCTTTCGACGTGCGGTGCGCGTAGGTGCGTCTTCGTCTGTGTTGAGCTACAAGTTGCGGTGTGTGGTAGTCAGACATGGGATGAAACGATCGATTGTCCTAACTCAGATGACGCACCTTGCGCTTGCGCTTGCGAGTCGCGTTCTGCACCTTCTTGTCCACCTTTGCGTCCTCGTCGCCTGATAGAGGGGTTAGGTCGCTCTCGTCTCGGTCATCTTCCGCCTGTCGCCGAGGGGCGCATACCCTCAGTCTGCTTGCATCTCAACCAGCACCAGCGAGTGGATTCGGAACGTACAGCCTGTGCATCGGCGGCGGCCTTGCCGCGTTGTAGCTTCTGCAGCTCTGCGACGTATGCTGATGTGCGTCCTCCGACGGTGATCCATTTGATCGTGGCCGGCTTCCCGTCGGGCTGTCGATGTCGGAGTCGTTTAGTTTGACTATTGGGGAGAAAATCTGGAAGACGAGACGCAGCTAACCAGGGTGAGAGTGTGCTTCTCTTTCTTGCCCTTTCCCTGTATAGACGAGAGGCACAGTGAGCGAACCTGATGACAAACCACAGGCACGGCATACTGACCCAACGATGCTTGAAGAGCCAATCTTGTGGGAACTTTGAGTCGTCCGCGTTGACGGAGACTGCTAGCCTGCACACTTCAGACGTCTGCATGTGTAGCGCCTCAAGCTGGGCGTCGGTAAGGACGTTGCAGCGTTCTTCTGGGTGGACCCTTGCGTGATACAAGATTTCGTCTGTCCTTGGAATCAGCAAATGCAGCGCTCGTCCACCGTGCAGCATTCCGGATACAGTGAGGAGCGTCGCGGCGCACCTGCTACCCAGTTGCCGACCCCTGCACTGAACGACTGGTCGAGCAAGAGCGCTTTGATTGGACAGGAGCGTTTGCGGACGCCCTTCTTGAAATCATCCAGATCTGGCATGGAGAGGATGGGGTCGAAGCCAAGCGTCGAGATAGGAGGCTCGGTGAGGGGAGATTTGCACAGGCGAACGCGGCCGAGACGGCGTGCGTCGAGAAACGCGACCTGTGTCTCCTCTGTGTCACCGTCTGATTTGAGGTGGAGAATGAACTGTGCGGCCTCAGTTGAGTCATTCTCTAGTAGCGTATGGGTGTTGGAACTCTACCTTCATGAAACGAGGGGGCCAGTCTGTAGAGGCTTTCCGAGGAGTCTCTCGATAGTAGGTCGCGAGCTGGCCTTTCACCTGGTAGCGTGTTCACTAAGTAGGCTCCTCCGAGATTCAACTTTTGATGGCACACCTGTAACATTCCGGTCATGCCAAAATGCATCACAGGATGTCGGCCTTTGCCATCCAAGAGGAGGTAAAAAACCTTGCCTGTGGGTAGTTCTCTTGTCAGTAGTCTCCTATTACCAATCGGCGGTGTCCAAATGCCTTATACTACGCACCGTAACGTTGTGCATCTTTGACAGTTCGTCCTAGAAGTTCCTTGGACTACGTTACAGAGATTATGAGTTACTATACGCACTGGGCCCATTCTGCTCAAGCAAAATGGGCTCACAAATTCCTCATGGGATACGCCCGAAAACACTATCGTGTCTTCCACGGCCTCGACGTCGATAATCTTCTTGTCCACGGCGACTTCGCGGAGCAATTTAGCAGCGCGTTCTACTTCTGATAAGATGGGTTCTGGTTCAGTACTTCGCTCAAGGTTGGTATGGATGCAAGCTGCAATCTGCTGCAATAGTCATGCACAGTATGATTCCTCGGTCAAGTTGCCCGAGGAACCTCGTAGACTGCGTAGCGCGCTTCGATTCACAACTTGAGCCTGTGCAGAGTGGACAACGCACCTGGAAGTTCGGGCATGGCTGCTAGCTAGCAGGTTGAAGATGCTGGACTTTGCTCCGAAAATGACTAGTAGTTATACCAATCGGCAAAGTGCGACCGACGTTTGTGGTGTGTAAGCTCACTAACGCTGTAAGACTGCGGTCTTGCACACGTGCGTACGCACGCGCTAGAATCAGTCGCTCGAGCGTATTATACGCCTGACATCGACGTAGAGGATGGGTTCCTCAGGCCCTGTGCAGTGATTACGAGCATGTACGAACAAGGACGGGCGCCAAGAACCTGGACGGTACATTGTACCAACCGCTTAAGCGCCCATGATCCTCGAAGCGCGTGCATTCCGCGCGATCGCGTCCACAACTCTTCTCAGTCCCGTCCACTATACATCTGCGTCGGCCCCTCACCCTCACCGCGGTTCTGGACCAGATGTGGCAGGCCATGCACGCAGGATAGCAACCGCGATGGCCAGAAGGAAAGACGACAGGATTCGTGAGACACAGCATCGGCGTCGGCGGTGAACAAAAGAGTCGGCAGCCTCGTGTTGTAAGTGCCCCAATAGCTGATTGACCCCGACCCTTCCTTTTGTGCACAAACATCAGCATTTTCTCCACGCCGTGCGCTCGCCAAATCGTGTCTTTAGCCCGGGGAAGTAGATAAGCTCGACTCCGCGCTCTCGGCCAAACGCCCCTTCTATCTCTTTTTCACGCCACCGTGTGTTCTGCCGGTCTCCGTCCCACCCAACCTTCTCCTTCAATATATCCGGGCTGCGCCTGGGTCCTTTGGATTGCTTGAAGCCGCTAGACTCTCTGCCCCTGGCCGCCACTAGACTTACATCCTCCCCTCTCTCAGTCCTCCTCCAACTGCCAGGATGCGCCTCAACGTCCACCTTTCGATTCTCGTCTTTCTCCTCGTCAACACTGTCCCTTCAGATGCCAACTTGCTCGCCCGGAGTTCGGACTCGCTCATGAAGGCCGCTAAACGTGTCCATAGGAGAGCGGCCAAGCGCAGCGCAGGTTTGGCCAAGGATCTCCGCCGCGCGTTCAATGGCATGCTCTTCCAGCAACAGCTCGACACGAGCAACCCTCAGCAAGTCTACTGTGTAAGCGGAGGTGGCTTGAAGAGTTCAAGCGGGAGTAGCGACACTGGAAGCAACGGTACATCTGGTTCCTCACCCGCTTCGTCCGCCTCCGGTTCTGCTTCTGCGGGTTCGTCGGGAACCGCTAAGCACTCGTCAACAGCGTCTGGATCGGCATCGAGCCCATCCCCTACAGGCAGTGCTTCTTCATCTCCGTGGAAGCTGTTCAAGTCCTACGTAGGTCAGCTCATTTCGCTTGACGCCGCAATAGCTGACCGGCGTGTAGCAAGGAGAGACGTTCTTTGATGGATGGGACTTCTTTACCGCCGACGACCCCACTCACGGTACGGTGCAGTACGTCGACCGCAACACAGCCGTGAGTATTGCTTTCACTCATGAGCACACGCCTTTGCCTGACATCCAAGTGGTAGAACTCCTCGAACCTCATTGACATCAACTCCGACGGGCACGCGATCATGCGCGTCGAGACGACGGGCCAAGTGTCCGGGAACCGCAAGTCAGTGCGCATCACGACGACCGCGACGTACACCGGCGCGCTCGTCGTGCTCGACGCGGTGCACATGCCGACCGGGTGCGCGACGTGGCCCGCGTTCTGGAGCAACGGCCCGAACTGGCCCGCGGGCGGCGAGATCGACATCGTCGAGGGCGTGAACACGAACGCGGATAACCAGGCGACGATCCACACGAACCACGGGTGCACGATCCCGTCCTCAAGCAGCTCCGCGCTCGGGATCTCGGGCAACGTCGTCGGCGGGACGAACTGCGCCGCGCTCGAGACGGGCAATGCCGGGTGCGGCATGGTCGCGACCCAGAGCAACACGTACGGCGCTGGGTTCAACAGCAACGGCGGCGGTGTTTATGCGAGTACGTGTCTCTACCGTTTTTCTTTCCTTCACAGCCTCCCCGTCCGTGCTCCACAATCTGCATGGACCCGGCGAGGCTTCCGTTAAAATTGATTGGACAAGTGACTGACCTATGGACACGCGCCGCAGTGCAATGGGTCGACAGCGGCATCTCCGTCTGGTTCTTCCCTCGCAACTCGATCCCGTCTGACCTCAGCGCCGGCGCGCCGCAGCCCGACGGCTGGGGCACGCCCATGGCGCATTGGCCCGCGACGAACTGCAACCCGTCGCAGTTCTTCAGCGACCACTCTGCCATCTTCGACACCACGCTCTGGTGAGTCCCGTGTCGCCGCGCCCTGCTTGGAATAGGCATAACTGACCGTCTGGAACCGTGCACGTATAGTGGTGACTGGGCAGGGAACGCGTGGAATGACGGCTGCGCGGCGAGCACCGGGGTCTCCACATGCGAAGACTATGTGAAGAACCATGGGTCCGCGTTCAGCGATGCTTGTGCGTGCTTCTCTCCATCATTGTTGGGCCGAACATTGACCTTCTTGCGCGTCTTTGTAGACTGGGAAGTCAACTACGTGAAGGTCTACCAATAGAGCATTCATGGCGCACATAGCACACGCCCCCTGTTATACTTTCACTCGGGGTTTCTTGACCACCCCCGCGGCAGGTTCTTTGGAGGGCATTAGACACGACGTTTACGACACTAGATGGGATCTGGATGTATTTTATCGGTGTGCGCCTCAGGGCAGTGTAGCATTCTTGAACCATAGTCTTCAAGTTTTTTGCATATAATGATGTGATTCCGAGATACAGCACCTCCAGCAGAAACCACATCTTGCGAGCATGAGCTCCTTGACCAAGCTCAGTCGTACACACTCGTTCCAAGGGACGGCCAGTGAAACCCATGTGCGGAGAGTCGTGTTAAGCATGGCATACTACTGCATACATGATCGAGGGCCGTTTTACGCTAGTGCGCCGCGCAGGGTGGTGTAGAGCGTGCAAGAAGATGCGGAGAAGGAAGACCGAGAGCGAGTGCAGGAGACGAGTGCGAGGAATGGTCGAGCCTACAAGGCGCTCTCACCGGGTCTGTAAATTCACGCCGCAGAGGTTGAGAATCTGAGGAGACGCAGAGGAAAAGAGTGTATGTGCGCACCTTCTGGAAACCGATGGCGGCAGCCTTCTCACGGAAGCACTGACGGCAGAGGTCAAGGCCGTACTTGCGGATGAGACCGGCCTGGTGCGCGCAGAGACGGCTGTCCCAGTCCAAGTCGTTAGCCTGTGTGTCCATATCCATCGCCCAATCCCGCCGCTGGCCCTTCCAACCACCTCCCAGACGGACAAAAACGGCGAGCGGGCAAAGAGGTCAACTCACCACTGACGGCTGCCCTTGCCGAACTTGCGGGGACGAGAGAACCAAACGGCGTCGTGGGTCATTTTGGATGGTCTTGAGGAGTGAGGAACTGTCGAAAAAATGCGAGTGCAGCGAACGTGACCGCAAAAGTGAGATTCAGATGTCGTAGAGTACACTGCGGGCGCGGGGCTGACCTTGTCCGGAGGATGGCTCGCCGTTGGTGTCGGGTGCTAGTCGGGTGTGCTTGCGCGCGCGATAGTTTCTGTTGTCCTGTACAGTGGCAAGCAGATTTAAGGTTCAGCATCAGTTTGAGCTCCGCTGGAATGTCACGAGGATCAATCTCGGCTACGAGCGCTTGTACTAGAAATGCGACCCAGACTGACCCAGAGGTATGATTCTCGCATTCCTCTCCACCGCTTGCGATGCTCTTGAATTTGGCACATATACGTCTAGCGTAGGATTATTTGGCTTGGCCAAGTTTGGACGTCGTACAATGAGAGTCCAGGATTCTGCAGAAGAAATCTGCGTCGCCGGTCAAATTTTCCGACATTCCTTTAGATGCAATTGTAAGGCGAGAACAGCGAAGGCAAACCCTAGAGTAATAATGTACAGGCAAGTAAGACAGAGCTCGAAGACGGAGAGCGTCGGTGAACACGCAACAGCTGAGAAGTCTGGCGGGACAGATTGATCAGCTCGTCACGCTACGATGACCGAGTGCGTCAAAAGCAGCTTGACTTCCTCCTGGCCCATAGGAATGGCTACGCTACCGAAATCCTTGAGCAGGATCACAAACTCGTAGTCAATGCGCCCCTGCGGCATGCGTGTGGTGTATGATTCCACCTCCCACATGCCCTCATAGTCATGCCCATCAACTGGAGGGGGCGAGCTGCGGAACTGCTTGCCAAGCAATGTGTGCGGACTGCTGAGAAAGTTGGCGACCTCTTCGGCGGAGAATGCTTTCGGGCTGCCAGGATTTTGCATCGGTGGAGGGATGAGAGGAGTCTGATAGCTCAAGGAGGGTTGACGCATCGATGAGCTACACGTTGGGTGGCCTCCTAGCCCCACATTCGGATGTTGGGCGCGAAACTGGGGGAATACGTTCTTCATCCAATCAGCGAACCTGTGGTCGCAGAGCGTGAACAACTTGAAAAACATATGCGAAGCAAATATGAGTACTTGTCGTTATATTGAACGAAAACTTTGTCTTGGAGATCGTAGTAGTCTTGTAAAGCGTATCCCCACTTGTACTCTTGGAGGACCAGGATAGCGGCGGTTGCTATGTGGCACCGCGTGACCCGACTTGAGACACAAAGTGAGCAAAGTGGGGAAGTTTAATGCGATTCCGGGAGCACTCACTCCTCGAGCGACTGGGGCGGTGTGAGCTTGTCAATGGCCGCGTCTGCTTGGGCCAAGTACTCGTCACATTCCTCAGGAGAAGGGTCTGTGCCGACGATATCTCGAGGCCAGCAAGAGGGCTTCACGTTAGGATCGGCGTAGAGCTGAGCGATTATGGCGTCCCGACGGGTTGGATCGTGGCTGAGAATCTCCGTGTCCTCAGCGTCAGCTGTGAGGTACTTGAGATACCGGTCTACGATTGGATCCACTTGGCGTAGCGCCTCAGCGCGAGAGAGCTTGTACTTATTGTGCCTGGACATGCCGTTGAAGAGTGGGCAAAACAATGCTGGCACTGTGGCAGTGTGTGTAGAAGTATTGTTACTGTACTTAGCTGCCTTAGCACGGTCAATAGATAACTTTCTCACGGGTGTATGACCCTCGTTGGCGCCTGTGATAGGCGGCCCCTCTCGCGCGAGGACGCTTCAACGTTAACATAACACGCGTACGCGCTGTGAAGCCGAGTTCGGAGACATGAAGGGGTGTCGGACAATGGGCAAGGGATAAGAAGTAGGTATGATGGGACAGATCAACCTACTCGCCACACTACAGTAGCCGAGTGCGTCAAAAGCAACTGGACTTCCTCCCGACCCATTGGCACGGCTGCGCCTTCGAGATCCTTGAGCAGGATCACATACTCGTGGACAATGCAACCCTGAACAATCGTAGTCGTTGTCCGTCAACTGGAGGGGGCGAATGACAGAACTGCTTGCCAAGCAACGTGTGCGGATTGTTGAGGAAGTCGGCGACCTCCTCAACAGAGAACATGATGTACACATCCCATTGACAATTGTACAAGAAGCAATCAATAACTGCAGTGTCCCAAGAAATCCGTAGCCATATGCATGAACTGAATCGCGTCCAGAGACCTTCAACTTAGAGCTTGACCTCTGAGCATCAGGGTTAAGCAGCCGCAGAGGTGATTTGCACCTGCTTGAAAGTGTGCGCCAGGATCTCGATGTCCGAGTCGCCATCGTCGGAAAGCTCGATCGCGACTGTAGTCTGCAACTTGCTCGTCTCCTTCGCCTTGTCGGTGCCAGCAACAACAACAACCGGAGACGCTGGGAACGCCCCGGGCATGAACAAAGGGGAGTCTGCATTATTAACATCGTTGTGTCAGAGTTCCACTAAATACGGATGACTGGGGGACTCACCGCGGCTTCGGGTGGCTGCGTTCTGGCTGTCGGCTTTAGGCTTCGGCGTCTTGGGGGTACGTACGCGTTTGGCGGTCTCGAACTGAGGAATGAGACGGCCCTGGCAGCCACCGCACACTGTATACTTCCGTCAGCATCACATACCCTCATATCCAGTCAAACTGTGTAGGTAAATAACGGACCGTGCTCCGCGGGGTCGATAGATTTGGAATGACGGCCGTAGCTGCTTGCATTCGTTTCTTTAGCCATATCGCAAGGGCCCTCATAGTGGGAAGACGTACACTTTGCTGCAGTCTTCGCATTCTGTGCAAGTGGTTAGTACGGATACTCCATGGCTACTGATATGACGTGTGCGCACTCCACCGATATTTGTGATTGATCTCGTAGTCATGCCTCGTCTGCACGCAGCTAATGAGCACCATACAAGTCGCATACCATGTACTTTGGGCCAAATCCTCACCGTGACTTCCACATCGGGTCGCTTCTGCATCACCTTTCTCGCCCTACAGAATGAGAGGGCGCATCAGCTTCTGTAGGTGATAAAATTGTGTAACGGCGTACCAGCCCTTGAAGATCGACCCGTGTTGCTCGTCTGGAGCATTACTGATGATCCAGCAGGCGAGATGGCACATTTCATGCGACATCGTGTTCCTGATGCGCTCTAGGGGGCCACAACCGCTTAGACGGTGTTCCGGCGTCCAGGTAGAGCACACGTACTAACCTTCGCAATCCAACACCTTCTCTGCTAGGTCAATAGAAGTGGTATGATTGCCCTCTCGATCTCTACGCACGCGCAGGACGTTCAATATATAGCATTCAATCAAGCAGAAGTTCAACCTACCTTCTCCAATGGGCGCGCCCAGCAGTTGACAACAGCCTGTTGCTCCACTTTAGCTCCGTCTCGACAGGGATGCCGCCCCCGAAGACAGTGTCGTTCATCTCCTTGAAGAAGGCCGCCGCGTAGGCTTGCAACCGGTCGCGCTGCTCTTGCTGGAGCTTTTTCTTCGTCATCCGTGGCGCTTTGGTTTTGCTGGGTGCGGGGCTGGCAGCAGCTGGCCGAGCTGGAGAGGCGACGGTGAAGGAGACGACAGGTGCGGCACTACCGCCGTCTTCCTCATCCGAGTCGAGGGCGAAGCTCTTCGGCAATGCACGCCGCGGAGCAGTTCCGTTACGAGGTGTGCGACGGGTGGGCTTGCGCGCACTACGCGGCTCGTTTCTGTATGGTTCAACAGGCCAGGTCAGCAGGCGAGTCTACCTCACGCGCTATGTGTGGCCTACAGGATGAGTATAGACCCATCGTCCATCGCGAATGGATCATCCATATCCGCGGTGGAAGTCGGACTGCTTCCTTCGTCACCATCATCGTCTACAAATAGCGGGATGAGTTTCTCAGCCTCTTCGTCTGCAACTTTCTCCGTCGAACGAGACGCGGCCTGTTCTTTCTCTTTCCCATTCGGAATCCTGGGACTGGACGTCGGCAGGCCTTCTACTAATCGACGCGGCGCATGTTCGGACTCGGATTCGGACTCAGAGTCGGTGAGTTCGATAATGTCGTCGTTGAGAGGTAGACGGCGGCGGGGACGTGGGTCCGTAGTACACGCGGGCGAATCCACACCTTGGCCTGTCCGGCTGCGAGGCTGAGAGGACTCGGGGCTGAGGACAACGCGTCGCGCACAAGGGGTACGGTACAGCCTTCCTTTTCCAGTACCCTTTGGCGTCGACGTCAGGGCATCGCCGTCCGAGTCATCACTGCCGCCACTATCGACGCTGCTCTCAGTTCGCGACACGCCCCATCGACGTTGCACTACTTACGTTTGTTCCAAATCGTGGGTGTTCGGTGTTTGGGACTTGCCCTTTTGCGCTAAAACCGATGTTCTGTGGAGAATTTGTTCAGTACCGAGAATCATGCATCCCACCCATATCATAGATCACAATGGTTGGTGATGCTATGGGCTTACATTGACGAATCCTCTTCATCAGAGTCGAGTATCTCAATGACAGGAAGCCCATTTAGGCTCGCAGTCGTGAGCACCGCACGCTTCGCCCTAACGCGTCTAGAGCGCAGCGCGCGGGGTATGGTTTGCGTGTGCCAGGATAGGTTCGGGCCAGTTATGAACACTATCGTCAGCATGAAGGTTCCAGGGTTCAGGTTAAACTGATACTGAGGTACCTTTGGCGTTCCTCCTCGCTGTCAGAGACGACCATAGGCTCTTCCTTCGCCTTGGCCGTGGACAGAGACAGGTTTTCACGCGTATGCTTGTCCATAGCGTACGTGTCTGACGTCTATGGCCTTGCTACGCTATAATCAGTCGATGAGCTCGCCAAGAGACGCGTTCGAGCTTGGCCACAAGCTTCAGGTTCACTTACCCGGCGGCGTTGAGGAAGCTGCAAGGGGGATCTCTCTAAGGGAATGAGTGTAGCCAGAACGCGTCCTGCTGCCCAAGCATGCCCTGGCTGAGCCTGGGAGCGCACTGGACTGCGGTATGGCTGTGGCTCGAGTGGTGGGAGGACAAGAGAGACGCGTCTCGTACGCGCCCAACGTTATTGATAATTGAACCAACTGCGATCGTGTGGCCCGGCGATCATACCGGTGACTCAATGAGTGCACTGTGGCTGAACGGTGAACGTTGAACCCATGCAGGCCAGTGCAGGTCCCAGGGACTCCAGCTCAACCATCAGTACTGCTATTTGTTCAGTGTATGAGCATGAAGGTGGAAAGCTTGATATGATATGTGACTTGCAAGTGCTAACGTCAAGCAGGCTGCGTGGTGTATGTACAGGAAAGACTTGCGGTAGAGGGAATACAACATAATATATGATACAACCAGTATACACACGCTCGTGCGGATAGTTCCGCGCCCCGGGATGTCTATATAATCCAAAGACCGCAATCTCGACCATATGTATACAGTCATTCATGTCCACAAAACCATCCATTCCATCAGGGCTTGTATTAATCTGCCAACTCTCTATATGGGTGATTCGTAATCGTGCGTCGTGCGTTGTAATCGGTATTCAGCGAGACTGGCAATTGTACGGCACGCCGTATTCGCCGGGTGTGGGTGGATGCGAATGTAGCCTCTCCGTCTTCAAAGTATATGATGAAGCGTTGTATGTTGTATGTTGTGCGGTGCGTTGAAACGTCGGTCCCGGGCGTTATTGATCGTGGTCCGCACTGCGGTGCTGGTCGATCGAACTCAACGATCGACGATCGGGCGTTGGCGCGGACGCGCGGGACAGCCGCAAGAATCGCTAGTGGCGGCGTTGGCGTTGTGCATGCAAGAACGAAGAGGTGGGTCGCTTTAGCGAGAATGAACAGGTCCTCGCATCGCGCTACCACTGTAGAGTCGGCGGGATGGGGCGAGGACTCTAGCGGAACGCGCCTCAAGACCTCGGACGTCCGCACCGGTCAGGGTGCTGCGGTTTACGAGCTCTTCTGGTAGATCTTGACGCTCTTGACCTCCCAGTCTACAACCGGCCACATGAGTATCTGGCACGTTTATATCGAGCTTGAGCGCACTCACAAGCTTCGGTGAATGAGGAACCGTGATTGAGCACGAAATCCTGACACGACGCAACGCCTGTCCGGGTCGCGCAGCTCTGGTCCTGCCCGGGCACACCTGCAGCGCTCCACACGCCCCCTGCCCAGTCGCCACTGATAACGTGAGGTGGTCAGTCATGTCACGCTCACGTCAGATTGTGGATTGAATCAGCGCGTGCTCACCATAAGGTGGTGTCGAAGATGGCCGTATGTTGGTAGAAGTACTTGAACGGGTCACAGGACGAGGCGGGGAAAGACGCCATGGGTGACCCCCACGAGTCCGGCTGAGGAGCGCCAGCAGCTAGGTCGGAGGGTATCGAGCTGCGAGGGAAAAACCACGTCTTGATTCCGTCGTCGTCCCACAGAGCTGTCACCGCAGCATTATTAGTATGTGCTAGAATCAAGTGAGCGAGGAGTTCCTTACTAGCGTAGACTCCGCCACCGATATCATTAAACGCAGCACCGTATGAGTTCGACTGGCTGCCGCGCACACCACAGCCCGCGTTTCCTGTATCCGCAGCGGCACAATCTGTCGTCGCCACAAGGGTACCAGTGATATTGAGCGCATTCGGATCTGAGGAAGGCATAGAGCAGCCAGAGTTGGTGTGTAGGGTGACTTGGTTGTTCGTATAGTCATTTACACCTTCAACCATGTCAATCTCGCCGCCAGCAGGCCAATTCGGACCTACCCGATAACCGGTAAGTTCAGTCATATCGCCAAGTCAGAATGTGAAGGGTACACACCGTTACTCCAGAAGGCTGGCCAAGTTCCGCACCCCGTGGGCATGTGCACGGCGTCCAAAACCACCAGCCCCCCAGTGTAGCTGTACTGCGTGGTGATACGAATGCTCTTGCGCAGGCTCGATACCGTCCCAGTCGTTTCTACTCGCATAACTGCATTCCCGGCATCGTTGATCTCAATGAGGTTGGCAGTTTGCTAGATATCCATGTCAATATATACACATCCTCGTTGCAGTCTGTTAGCAAATTCAAACTCACAGCAGTGTCGCGGTCAATGTACATCGCCACACCGTGCGTCGTATCATCTGGGCTGTTCTGAAAGTCCCAGCCGTCGAAGAAAGAGTTCCCTTGCTGAGGGAATGCACCATGAGTACGCATATAGCAGTTGTAGGGGTATTGGCACTTACATAACTTTGCGCCACTTTCCATGGTGAGGATGGGACGCTACTACCAGAGGAGCTCCCACTCGAACTAGCTGATGGTGCAGCTGTAGCCGGGCTGGTTGGTGAAGCTATGGTCGACGATTGAGTTGTTGAGGATGCCGGTCCCGTAGAAGCGGCCGAGGTAGAAGCGGCGGGGGAGAAAGAAGAAGATGAGAAGGCAGAAGCACCCGAGCTCGTCGCACTGGACGCACTAGTGCCGTTCGCGGCGATCCCTGCCAACCCCTTCCCTGCATTGTTGACACAGTACATCTTGTCCTGTTGGTAGAGCACATGCTGCTCCTGCTGGAGGCGGATGCCTGCATACGCGAGCCGGATGTCGTCGAGCAGGCCAGTGCTCCGCTTGATTACGTGACGGCGAACGTGTCGCGCTGCGCGGGTGAGCGAGTCGGAACCGCGCGAGAACAGCGCGGCGTCGCCGGGAGCAGCGCTCGCCAGAAGATAGAGGAGGAGAGGGACGTGGATGTGCATCCTGCGTCCGTCCGAGGGAGGATCGTGGTGGTGGAGAGCTGGAGAGAGGGCAGCGGAGGAGATGGGTGAGGCTCAGAGCTCAAGTCGTGAGTCGGATCGGAGAAACAGAAACCGAGGCGCAGCCCGGGTCGTGTATGAAAACTTTGGGAAGATCGGCGCAGCAAAGAAGATACGGGAGAAAGGGGAAGGGAGCCGGAGCACGAGAAGAGAGGGTATATGTACAGACGAGAGAGAAGATATCTGGCCAGAGAGGCGGAGTGCCTCGCAAGCAGGTGGAGAGCTTCCTCCGCTTACTAGGCGCCCGTACACTCAGCCCGCTTATCCCGGCGCTTGTTCGACGCAGATCCCTCGTGCCACTCTGCTGGACCTCTCTCAATGTTGCATCGCACATCCATGACCATAACACGAGCTCGTCGTCCAGGACATCGCCCGCTACATGCGCAACAACACATGCCCTCTCAAGCACTCTTGCCAACTTCGCGCTCGCACATCCGGGCTCTCCGACCCGTGCGGGGCTTCTCTATGAAATCCGGCGGTCGTTCGGCGACCACAGGTGGCTGACAGTGACACCCTCCATCCCGTTCCGACCGAAGGCTTCAAAGTTCGATGGCGCGCCATGTGTCGGGTCGTTGCACCACCCGGCGCAAGTACAAAAATAAGTGCAGGTGCTGCAGCTTGCATCGCACACATTCTTTGGCAGGTGACCATAGGCGAATCATGCTGGAGCAATGTAGCTGCATGCATCCGCGTCCGCGTCAAAGTCCAGGCCTCATTCAGTCTCAGGTAGAGATATCGATGATACAAATCTCCAGAACATATCCTCGTACGCTGACAGCATCCGGCAAGATGTGCAAGAAGCAAGAGGGACGGGTCCATCTCGCCGACATAAGCACGCTGACCCACTGCGCGTGCACTGCAGTCCGCACCAAGAACACGCCCTGCTCATGAACGCTTCGCGCACTGCAGGCCTGGGCTGGTGACATCGCAGCCGTTGCGCAGCGAGTAAGCTTGGGCTTTCCCTCCGTAGACAGCTTGGCCCTGTCCTATCGCGCGTTCGTCGGGCTGGAATGCGGGTGCTGCATCGCCGGGCGCCGTCTCGTGCGCAGGATGCCGCAGCAGTGCAGAAGGTATCGACTGCACTGCTACTATACAGTAGCAGCTGTACGTATCCCTGCGCATGCCTAGTAGCTGTCCGGCCGACCTAGCGTGCGCACCTCTCCACGTCTGATGCACACGTCGGGCGGTGTCGCGCTTACGCACGATGCGCGCACAAGACTCGCAAGTTCGCGCTGATGCTCGTGCGCGCCACGCGCGTGCACCGTTCAGAACAACCAGGGTCCCCTGCAGTGAGTATATGGCCGCGATAGGCGGGGGCATGTGGTGATGGTTTCCGATGGTAGAAACGAGGATCGTATTGCATCTACAGCGCATAAGAGACAAACAGGATCAGTATGCATATCGTGGTTGGTGATGGGTGGTATGTGTATGAGTTCGATGCCAAGTGGCAGTTGGAATAGTGGAGAAAGAAAGACAGACGGAGAGAGCAGGTTGCATATATGTACATCGCGTCAATTATACCTCGTCCTACAGATACGAAGAAACAGAAAACGAACTGAAGAGGGGGGGCGAACGCGAGAGAAGAGGGTTTGCAAGGGAGGAACACAACACGGACTCCGACGCTACTACATTGCGGAACACTGAAGAAAAAAAGNCACAATAAACAGGAAGTGGAATGCGATACACACGAAAGCTGAGAGAGACCGAAACCGCGAATAAGACGTATAAACGGATCCAAGATAGAAGACGACTTGACTGAGATGTCTGGGGCTCGTACCTACGTCGGAGCCGCCGTACATCGGCAGTGAAGGGAAGAAGATAGGAATCGTCCCGGGCTGTCCGTAACCCGTAACCCAAACATACCCTCCACCCTCTTGATCTCGCGGACAATAAGACGCGACCAGAGCCTCAAGAATGAGAAGCGCACCCTGCTCGCGTCTCTGCCCCAGCGTCAGGAGCGACTAATGTCCGGTGTTGCTGCCGAACGCCTCGCGCACGCTCCTGCGGAGCTCCTCATGCTCTCGTCCGCTCACGCTCTCGTCGCGCTGGCTTTGGCTGTGGTGGCTGTACGAGCCGGCCTGGACCTGCGAGGCCAGCGCGCTGGGCGTCATCGCACCCTCGCTATCTGTGAAGTCGAGGATGCGCCGGGCAAGCATCTGGATCTCGCCTTGCCCGTCTCCCGTCTCCGTGTCCTGGTATGACCGACTCATGGAGTGGTGCGAGTGCGGTGTTCCGCCGATCGACGAGGTAGGCGTCGACGTCCGCGTCTCAGCGAGCATGCGGATGTTCGGAATAAGCACGGTCGAGTTCCGAATGTTGCTAATAAGCTGGGGATCTGGAAGGGATGGGGTAAGGGGGAGTTTCTCTGAGCAAGTACAACAGCACAGTCACCTCCAGACTCGAGCAACTGCACGATCGTCCACACAGCAATATGCTGGAATGTCGCATCGGAGCTTGTCAGGAACCGGTAGAGATACCTGTGCATTCCACCTTCGGGCTTGTCCCACACATCGTTGAACGCCGAGTAGTCATCCGAGGTCGTACGTCCATCTATTCAGGATTAGCTCCTGTTCTATAATTGAGTCACGAAAAATAGCGTACCCTTTGAAGACAAATTGCCCAGTGCAGCGGCACTGTTGCCCTGTACCTCGGAACTTGGAGAGTTGGTAAGGGGAATGAGCACCTCGCAGATCCCCATCTCCAACAGCTGTCCCTTCAATTCGTCTGGCGTATAATGAGCATCTCTGCTATGCATGGCATGGATGATTGCGTACCGCTGAGAGCTAGTACAGCTATACAAGCTGTCATCTCACTCTGGACGTTCATCGGCACCTCGAGGACCAGCTCTTTGATGCTCTCGACCGCGCCCGCCTTCACGATTGCCTGCTTGTTCTTCTCCGAGCTGGCTGCTAGGTTACGCAACGTCGAGATCGCGTGACACTGCACCTCTTCATTCTCTTTAAAGGAGAGCAAGTTGATCAGGGGTTGCAAGAACCCAGACTCAATGATAGGGGACTCGTTCTGTGGGTGGATTGAGACGTTGCGAACACAGGCGGCGGCGGAGAGGATCAAGGGGAGGTAAGTGGATTGCAGCAAGCGGAGCAATGAAGCGAGGCCGTCGGCCTTGACGATCTCGAGTTGGTATTTCTCTGCAGCAATGCTTCATTCGAATTGTCTGGACGGTTGTGTAGCGGCAAGACGTACCATCACTAGCGAGGTTGCGGAGTGCAAGGGCTGCTTGGCACTGAACCTTCAGACTAGAGCTGTCCATCAATTGCACGAGGCTTGATACAAGTTTGGGCTCAGTCTGCGCCAACTTCTTGCGGTTGTGGGCTTAGGAGGCAGCACGATCAGACACGACACCAAGATATCAGATGGATATTGCCTTTACCATCTACAGCGATGTTACTCAGCGCGGTTGTGCAGTAGTATTGCACGTCGGTATCTGGGGAGTTAAGCAAGCTAACCAATACCGGAATTGCACCCGCATTCACGAGTTGTTGCCTGTTCTCATCTATATTGATCATTATTATGGGAAGTTGGGCAATAATGATTTGATCTGTGCCGTACCAGAATGGGTCATATTCAGTAATGCACCAGTCGCGTTGCGCTGTACCCGCATGTCTTTCGAACGAGCTAGCCGAGTGAGCGGTACGAGGGCGCCGGACTTCGCAATTTTCGTCTTGTTGTCATCTGTCAACACGATACAGTTAGCGTCGTAGGGAATGTGGAAGTGGAGCACCGGGCTTACCATGCGTCGCCAGATTTGTTACACATCCGACGGCGTTACACTGTACTTCTACGTTCGGACTGAGCATCTGCCTAATCAGAGGTTCAAGGCCGCCGAGCTTAACGATGAGGAGTTTGTTCTCCGCTGCAACGCCGTGTTCATCAGTGTTGAGCTGGGGAAGATGCACTATGAGTACGCACTATTTACAGCGAGGTTTCCCAGAGCAGCGCTTGCAGCCCGCTGCACTTCGGTGTCATGGCTGCCGAGGAGGAAGAGGATGGGATCGAGGGTGTCGCGGCCCACAGGGCGGACCTCCTTCTCAGTGATCTCTGCGAAAGCTAGTGCGGCGCTGCGTTGGAGGTCGACATTGTCGGAGAAAGAAAGTGTAGTCAGGGCCGCAAGCGGTGAGTCTCTGAAGAAGTCGGTGGTAGTCCGGTCTGAAGAAACGTGGAAGGTTGGATGGTTAGCGGAATGTTTGCATGCAGGCTGGTGTACCGGCGGTTTTGTGAGAGGTTGAACGTACTCTCGAGATATTGTAACAGATCTGCGACAGCTTCCCGCTCGTTCTCCAGCAGCAGGGGCTCATATGTTGACTTCCGCGAATGGACTGTGCGTCGAACGTCAGACTTCCAACCACATATAAATCACGAGGGAGGGGTCACAAGTCGAAAAGGCGACATACAGCACGATTCGCAACAGCTGGAGACAACACCCATGTCAAAGATCCGTCGTGGCGAGAGTGAGAGGGAGGCCGGGCGAGGAGGCGGAGGGGAGCGGGGAAAGAAGGGTGGGAGGGCGCAGCGAAATGAGAGTCAAGCCTGCAACTACAGCGAGAAGGCGAACCCAGGCAGCGGCAACGCCGGTCATTTGTTTGCCGCTGTTGTCGCTTTACCATTTATGGCAGGCGCGACATCCAGGCACCTCTCGCCATTGTGCTCTCGACTGGTACTCGAATGCATCCTTTGCGACCAAGACTGCAGTCGCGCGCAACGTCTTCGCGGGCGGTACAGAACGCTCACGTGTGGCACTACATCTTGAGATGCTGGCCTGTAATCGCGGATAGCGCAGGAAGGACGCGCTAAAAGGAGCTGTCAGAAGGGACCGCACTTTTGACTGCGGCATCGGCGGGCGATGCAATGGCCATGGCGATGAACTGCTGCGCACGCATCTAGCGCACCCCTCGTATAGCGTGGGCACCATCCTCCAGCATAAAAGTGCTCGGCCACCAGGAGTATCATGAACACAAGCCTACAACCCAACGAACTGCGAACGAATGGCTTCAGCGGGAGGTTCCCCCGTCCGCGAAGCACCGCTCGTAATCCCCCCACAGGAGGTGCATCACGCGACCGTGATTTTCATCCATGTATGTGCCCTTACTGTTCTCGCTGCCCAAGTGTTAATGAATAAATGGTAGGGTCTTGGACAACGAGGAGATTCCTGGATACCCATCCTCCAGGGTGTCATCGACAGGCTCCCTGGAGTGAAATGGGTTTTACCCCAAGCGTAAGTCTACATACGCACTACATTGGCCGGTCGTTCACACAGCTCAATACTTGAGCAGACCTGAAGCCCCAGTGACGTATAACGGGGGCCAATGTCGACCGAGTTGGTTTGACATCGCAAATCTCCCTCCATGCAATTGCTACGACGAAGCCGGTATCACTGCTTCAGTTGCGGTTATTGAGGAGATAATTACATCCGAGCTGCGTGGTGGCTTGGATTCCAACAAGATAATTATGGCGGGATTTAGTCAGGGCGGAGCTCTCTCCCTCATGACGTCCCTCACTACCCTCCACGAATTGGGAGGCGTCGCATCTTTATCCGGCTGGATCCCGCAACAGTCTAGGCAGGTATGTCAGTAGTGAAGATTGCGTTAGAACACTGATACGAATACTGATCTAGGCGATGCTGCAACTTGAACCCGACCTGCCGGTATTCTGGGCTCATGGCAAGGCGGATACAGAAATACCCATCTCTTACGGCGAAGACAGCATCTCGTTCCTTCGCGATAGCCTCAACATCCCGGCCAACAAGATTGTCTTCCGGACTTACGAAGGACTGGAACATACCGTGAACAACGAGGAGTTGGAAGACTTCGCCGCCTGGTTGTCGCATGTCCTAGCTTGAGATTGGCACCTAGGACTGCATGCTTTGTACAAGTAGTAAATCTGCACACCGTATGACTATATGACATGGCCTATCGATACACCACAGCATACTCTACCGCCTGATATCGCGGCCAGAACTACATATGGAACAGCTTTGCGCAGTCAACACGAAAACCCAACTTTGTTGACCAAATGCGACCGCACTCTAGCCGAGCTCACAGCCACAATGGAGTCAGATCTGCGCGCGTCCTTCGCGCCTTCGCATGGAATCAGTATGTCCGACGTGTGATTATTGGTTTCTTCCTACCTTGATCCACTATCGTCGAAAGCCCCCTCATAGTATCTTCAACCGCGCCGTACTCGCGCCATACTGTCAGCTATCGCCTGTGCATGAATATACTTCGAGCAGTGCGCTCAAGCTTCCGCAAGCCGCAATCTCGTGCCCTTCACGTCAAATCCGCTTACTGGTCCCGTATACCACTACGTAAGAGAATGGAGATCAGGCTCACAGAACGAGAGGACGAGCTGTGTGCCCTACTTGATCAATGTACGCGACACTTGAAGGAAAGCGAGGGGATAGAGACGTCGTGCAGGATCGCTGGAGGCTGGGTACGGGACAAGGTAAGCTGCCAGTTCGTTCGTCATAATTTGCTATTGCCCATTGTCACGAGCATATCTCATATAGCTCCTTGGCTCTCAATGCAACGACATTGATATTGCATTGGAGAATATGATGGGAGTCCCGTTCGCCGAGCGTTTTGTGGACTACTGCCGGACGGTCAAGAATCTAGCGGTCAAGAACGTAGCGAAGATTGAGAGCAATCCGGATCAGTCAAAGCATCTTGAAACTGCCCGTACGACTGTCTTGGGGATCGAACTGGACTTTGTGAATCTACGGAGCGAAGAGTATGCAGAAAATAGCCGTATACCGACCCAAGTGGTAAGATGCTCTCGAGCGTGTCGGGATTCTCCTGTGCTGAGTCAAGATGAAGGCTTTTGGTACCCCCCTACAGGACGCGATTCGTCGTGATATCACGATCAACGCTTTATTCTATAATGTTCATTCGCGCGAGGTAGAAGACCACACAGGCAGAGTATGCGTCGTTGAATGTCTGGAACTTCGAGGAATTATATTGACGCCATCCAAGTAGGGTCTTGACGATCTCCGTAATGGCGTTGTGCGAACACCGCTTGCGCCCCGAGAGACGTTTATGGACGATCCCCTGCGTGTGCTGCGTTGTATCCGGTTCGCCAGCAGATTCGGGTTCACCATGGTCCCGGAGTTGCAAGAGGCAGCCAAAGATCCAGCTATCCAAGTACGCTGCATCATCTCAGCCATGGCTTTTTGTCACTGATCCGAACATTTAGGAAGCTCTCAGGGTTAAGATCAGCCGCGAGCGTGTGGGCGAAGAGCTCGACAAGATGATGGGAGGTCAGGTCCTGCGTACGTTTTGCAGGATGCGCATAGCTGAACACTCATCAGGTCGAAACCCCTTACTTGCCATTGACCTCATCAACAAGCTTTCGCTGTACACATCCGTATTCAGCATACCCGAAGGACTTGGCATCAAGCTGTCCGATGCCCCATCCTCCCCACAAAAGGCGCTGAAAGCAGCATTAGTACTGCATGCACTCGCCAACCCTGCTCGCTCTATTACGACACTGTCTGGTTTGTCTCTGCCGTCTCTTCCCGCCATACATCCACTACTACTGTCGGAGTTTTCGACACCAAACAACCCCTCTCGCCGCCTCTTCCTTGCTGCAGCCCTCACTCCCTATCGCGATCTGACGTACTTGCAGAAAGGCAAGGAACGCCCCGCCGTAGAGGCAGTCATACGAGAAGGTCTCAAATTGGGCGCACAATATCACTACCTGGACGGCATTCCCGCGCTGTTTTCCGCTGCACAGCTCTTGCGCAAGGGTGTCACCGATTACCAGAACGGTAAATTGGACAAGCCTGAGCGCGTCTGGATCGGTGAGTCGCCGGCCCTAGCAGGGTATGCTACATAGTCATTGATCGCATTCAACAGGTACGCTGTTGCGCGAGAAGAACGTTCACAACCCGGTGACAGGATCCGTGTGGTCGACATCGCTCCTGTTTTCTCTGGTTCAAGAACTTGCCAGCATATGGTCAGACGACGCCAGTGTCCTGGACGGTGAGTGCATGTTGAAGAATGATGCTCGATAAGTGCGACTTATTGCCTCATAGTGGAAGCCGCATCGAAATGCATAGATGCGTACAACAAATTGGCCCAGCGCATCGAGGAGCTCAATCTACCCTCGGCCGTGGACGCAAAGCCCATACTGGATGTGAGTGCTGGACTCCCCCTGCCTGCCCAATGGTCTATTCACGTATGCTACCCAGGGTCGGGAAGTGGTCAAGATCCTCGAAGCTCCAAGCGCAGGTCCGTGGACAGGGCAAGTCCTCGCCCGCGTCATCGAATGGCAACTCGAGCATCCGGAGGGCACCAAGGAAGACTGCGAGGCATGGCTGCGCGCAGAGCAGGCAGCGGGGAACATCAACACGTCGGTAGGCAAACGCGTGAAGGATGGCGATGCGGATGCCAAGGCGAAGAAAGCAAAGCGTTGACATAGTCAGAAGCGCCGCCACGATTTGGCTAGGTATCATTACGATAATCTAATGCATTGACTACGCCTGCGCGGTGTACATGCGGGGTGTGCGCCCTAAGGTCGCGTAAATAGGGATACAGGGAGCACTGGTGGTACATGATGGTGGTACAGAGGCTATGCGGGGCGAGAGCGATGGTGCGGTAGGGTGGGATAGCTGAGCGATGACGATGACGATACGATGAGGATGGAGATAGGATGTGGGTGATGCGGACGATGCATGAGCGATGTACAAGATGATGCGATTGTGTATGAGTGGGGGTTGATGATGCGGGTTCTGGGGAAGAAGGGCTTGCGCGGTGGCGTGTTGCTTGCGAGGTGCAGTNGGGGGGGGGGGGGGGGCGTAGCGACCATGAGCGCGTACGAGATCCGTCACTCGTCGTACCGCATCCACTCGGAGAAGTCTAGCTCCAGCGGGATGCTTCCGGGCAAGTACTCCGTAGCGTAGTAGGGATGGCCGACGGCGAGAGTGGGAGAGAAGACTGGCTGGGCGGGATCATACAAGGGACCGTCGGAGTCGGGAGCAAAGAGGCCGACGAAGTCGTCTGCAGGTGAACTGCACTGGAACTTTGATGACTCGCTCGTAGGTGCAAGGAAGTCGTCAGAGAGAGCCTCGTGTTCCGGTGTGAGAGCACCGCCCACGAAAGACTGAGGAGATGAGGAAGCGGAGGCGAACGGGTTGGTAAAACGAATCTAGACAAAAGGTCCACGTCAGCACGTCGCTCTGTGAGATGTCGATGATGTGCACATACCTGCTCGCCTAGACATGCCTCACCGATATCAAGTGGAGGGATCTCGGAGGTGGGAACGAAGGCGTCTGGGCCGTCCGCAGGGCATGCCGATGGTTGGTCAAAGACAGGCGTATTCAGTTCTTGCTTGACATGTTCGTCGCGCATCGGGACGTCTTGGTGTGACGGAGGGAAGTACTCTTCCTCATCTTTCACCTTGACGGTACGTTGTCGACGACGAGGGGCAGATGGCTTCGCAGGAACGCGCGCGGTCCTCTTGCGTCGCGGAGCGGCAAACTCGGATGAGTCAGACGCGGGATCGTCGGAAGCATGTCCTTCGAGTCTGTCGAGCTCGCGCTTGAGGTCGTCCCCCTCGAAGCCTTGCTGAATCAATTGGGCGACCGCGTGACAGCGCAGGACCTTGTCGGAGTGGTCCTGCTTCGGCTTGCGCTTCGCAGGCTTGTCTCTGCGGTAGATGGGCGAGTACTTGTACTGCGGGTACGTCTGCGCATGCAGCCGCTTCGCTTCCTCCGCAAGCTCCTGGTAGGGCGCGCGCTCGTCTTCGGTGAGCCTGTTCCAGAGGTTGCCGG
>JAPEVG010000590.1:0-16359 GCA_029747595.1 Trametes cubensis
CTGTCTACTCATCCTCTGCCAAGGGTTGGTTGACGTTTCAGTGGAGGGCGGAGAAGAAGAGGAGCGTCCGGCGATGTTGTTGTGACATTTGGGTTTAAGTAGGGCTGGCGACGCCGCATGTTGGTCGTTCGAGATTGAACATAGCGCAAGACGACCCGGCTTTGCAACTCCCTTACCGCTCTGGGCATGCTGGAGCTGCGGTAACTCGCGTCGCGTCGCGTCTTGGAGTCGCGATCACGTGGGGCGCGTAACCCCAAGCACGTCGATAGTCGACAAGTTCGACTCGGGGAACGCTGCTCACAGTCAGAGAGGACCATCATCGTCTCCACCTCCTGCAACACCGACGTCTATGGAAGTGCCAAACGGAGTCACTGGGAGCTAAGGTGACTGTGGGCTATGTCTTGACGCGCGGTTCTCCCTCCCAAGTTGCGGCTAAGGATGTACAAGATCGGCGAGTAAGTTGACCAATTCAACTTCAAAAATGTCTACTACTTACATACTGCCTCGGCCCACAGAGTCATGGCTCAGCGTCGTCAGCATACGGGGCAAGCTCCGTTCGTGCATGATAGCTCTCAGGCTGTGGTCAGTTGCATCCCGCGCTGGCATAGTGTCGAATTAACAGCCTGAGGGTCCTCGCCGCGACAGTCTCGTACCCTGGGTGCACCCTCGGAGCTATGGGCTCTCCGGCGGGCGACACATGAGAATTCGTGTCAGAACAGCGCGCCTGTAGGGAGCGCAAGATATGTGGTAGGATGGAGACGTCGGAGAACTAATACACGCTGTTGATAGCGGAACAATGGAGCGTGCAGCCCTCCGGCCTCCTCTCCGCCTTCCTACGAGAACAGGTCGCTGAAGGGGGGGATTTGCCATACCGGCATCGTCATTGTGGCTCACGATGGGCATGGGCACCGGTAACTATAGACTGCAGCTAGGATTAGACTGCAAGACAGGAGCTACGCCATCTGACCCCAGCGGCATCTGTTTGGATCAATGCGGTAACCGCTCAAGGTGGGCAAGTAAGCGCACCCACCAGGCATGGCATTAGCACCGCAGATGGTGAGTAGTAGTAGTAGTGGTATATTTCGAAGCTGGGTATAAAGCGTACTCTCCACGTGCTAGCGATACTCCTAATGCGATAGACGCTAGTTCTTCCGCGAACTCAGCTTGAGGGCATAAACTTAAATGGGATAGAGCAGTCATAGCAAATCTAGAGCACGGATAGGGCCCGTTTACGGTAAGTAGCGCAAAGTTCTTGTCCCTATACTCAGCTGACATACTTATAGGCTTGGGAGTGTGGGAAGCCAAGAGTGGCTATGTGCCGAGTCAGAATGAACCTCGTGGGTGGAATAGTCCTGAGCGGGAAGCCGTAAGTCTTGGAGAGTACCGTTACAGCACCCACCTCAAACAAACGCCACACGCGTACGAACACCTGCGTGCCTCATCATATTCAGAATCAGTCCCGACGATCGCCCCTTGCCGCGGCGAACCGGTGACTTATATACCCCAGGCCTTGACAAATCCGAGGGAAACCGAATTCTTCCTCCTTCTCCTGCTACCGCTACAAGTACTACTATGGCGATCCCAAGCACAAGTTCCAGTGGTAGCACAAATTGCAGCGCGACCGCCGCTAGGCTCACGCCGCACCAGTGGATTCCCATAAGCGCCGGCGCCACCGGGCCCTCGAGCTCAGACAGGACTTTCGCTCGCGCGCTTGGCCTAACAGAAGCCAGCTTCTATTATGACAGGATCTTCAATGGAACGGCCGACATCGTCTGGCAATACACCGTCCAGGTCGCCGGCGGCCATGCGCAAGGCGCTGCGCTCTTCAGCGAGAAGAACGTCTCCCGCACATGGGCAGCGCTGAAGCGGTACTANCCCCCTCCTAGGCTCGCGCATGCAGCTCGAAGACGACAATGAGACCATCGCGTTCATCGTCCAAGAGCGCGCCCTGTTTGAGCACCAGCCTGGCGAGGTCACCCTGGGTACCGCCTCGTCTCAGGACGAGATCACCTCGCTCGTCTGGAGACTTATCCGCGACAAGCCGATGGAATACAACCACATCATGGCGCGCTTGTTCGCGTTCAAGCGGGAGGACATACCTGGCGCGTACAGCGTGCTCTTCAAAGCAGCCCATGCGGTCACCGACGGTATCTCAGGTGCGATCCTCGCAAGGACGTTCTTCGATGTCCTGTGTGCGCCACCGTTCACGATTCCTCCACTGGAGGAGAGGCTTGCTATGGCTCTGCCGTCTGACGCTCTCAGTCCTACTATGAAAATGAGCCCCGCGCGGCAGCGATGGCGCCGTGCCATTGGTAAAGTCACCTTCCTCAACAGGCGCAACAAGCTAGCGGTGAGTCAGCCTATCAAGATGGGTCTAATGTAGCATGCTGACACCATTGCGTTTTCAGGGAGGACACACCATACCGCGCAAGGACACCGATAAAACATATTGCACGCCCTCGGTCACCGACACTGTCCTGAAGCGAATCAACCTCGCAGAGAGTCGGGCAATCCTCGACGCCTGTCGGCGGCACAAGGTCACCTTCGGCGCCGCGATCCCCGTCATCTCGCAGATGGCGCTCACCCGCTTCCTCCACCGCCGCTTCCTGCGCGGAGACCTTACCTTGGACGACTGGGAGCACCGGCGCCGGCAGCCAATGCACTACGGGGGTCCGCTCAATCTGCGGCCGTATCTCGACGAGGCGTGGCAGCGCGCNGGGGGGCGCGATGGAGATCTTGCTCATGATCGACTATTACGACTGCTCGTTACCGTTCATGCCGGCCCCGTATGGCGTGCGCAGGGACGCGGGCGTGCCCCGCGCGGCGGACGGCGCGCCACCATACGAGGCGTTACTGTCGCGCGCGCGGTTCCTTGCGAGGGTGCGCTCGATCCGGACACAGCTCGTGCGCACGCTGAAGCACCCGCTGCTGCCCGAGATCGCGTATGCGAGGCAGCCGCTCTACGTCCTCCGCAAGAAGATGATCGCGGCGCACTGGGAAGCAATGTCTAAGGGCGAGCCCCTCCCCGAGTTCCCGGAGTTGACGAAGCTGGACGCAGCCCCATCGGATTTCGTCTTCACCGGGGGCGTTTCTAGCGTGGGCGATGTAAGTCCCCTTGTAGTTGATTTACCACCACATCCTCACTAGACTTCCCCTCTCAGATGTCGCTCATCATGCCTAGTAACTACCCTCTTCCACAAGGCCACCCGCTCTCTATTCGACACCGTCATACGCTCAACCCGCGCCTGAGCACAATCGGCAGTGACGCCGCTACCACGGACGCCCAGCCTCAGCCTTCTGCTCGCCCAAAGCTTCCAACGACGTCCGCCGCCGACGCGGTGCTCCAGATGGTGAACAACTCGACGCACCTGCACAGTCGCCCCTCAGAGTTCTTCCTCGGAAACGGCACTACTCGGGGTCACTTGGAGCTCTTCCTGACGKTCGACGCGAACGGTCTCCTCAAGGTTACTGCTCAGGACCGTGCATCCGGCCGCAAGGCGCAGATCTCGATCACGAACTCCGTCGGCCGTCTCTCGTCTGTTGAGATCGAGCAGATGATCAAGGACGCCGAGCAGTACAAGCAGGCTGACAAGGAGTTCAGCGCACGGCACGAGGCCAAGGCCGACCTCGAGAGCTACATCCACCAGGTCGAGAACACGATCACCAGCCCCGAGATCGGCATGAAGATCAAGCGTCATGCTAAGGCGCAGGTCGAGGCTGAGCTCGCGCGGGCACTCGAGAAGCTCGAGATTGAGGACTCGACCGCGGATGAGCTCCGCAAGGCACAGCTCGGCATCAAGCGTGCTCTCCAAAAGGCGACCGCGGGCATGCGGTGAGGAACCCCTCTTGGCGATTCTCTCTCCTTGTCCGTATCTATTCGCACGTAGACTGGTGTAGGATGTATTGATGCTCTGGTCTTGCGTCGTCTTTGTGTTCTTTCGCATCCTGTTGTTGTTCCATGTTCTCAGTACAAAATTGAAGCTCTCCCTTCTGTACATGTAGCTTTGATGTCACGACCATCATGAACAGAAAACCATGGCTTCGGTGTATCAAACCAGCTCTACCGTGTGTTTGAACATGCTTGCTCAACTTGGTGATACAGTGACGCGATCGACATATCTACGATGATGATGACGAATTCATAGCGCGATGCACCCGCAATGCGACCTCAAGGATCCACAGCTCTTCGTCGGCTCCATCACACAAGGCCTTGTCTGCCTCCGCGAACGCAAGAGCGCATCGAGTCTTTTGACGTGGCGTAAGCGTTGGATGTACCACAACGTGGTCATGCAACTGTTAGCATGCCAAGTCAGACGACGTCCGCACGGAAGATTAGCGCATATATGCAGCATACCTGAGAGATGATCTGTGACGCAGAATATCCTTCTCGAGTGATTGCCTTGACCTTCTTCTTCACATCGTCAAAGCCTTTCGCTTTGACTCGCCCCGACTCGTCCAAATCGACGTCCATCCCATCACCTCCGATGCGCTCTATACCAAGCGCTGCAGCGAAGTCCTCGATGACTGTGTCAGGCACCACCCCAGCGATTTCTTGCACATCATGCGGAGTGATGAGTGCGGGTGGTGTACTTGCAAGGGCGAGGCGGGATGCAGATTGCAGGTAGGTGATGGCACGACGGAGGTCGCCTTGTGAGGTTGATATGAGCGCGTCGATGGTCTCAGGATTTACGGGCACGTTCTCAGCTGACGCAATCTGAGCGAGACGAGTAGATGTTGAGGCAGGATCAAGCGGCTTGAAGCGGAACTTGGAACATCGTGAGGCGAGGGGTTCGATAATTCTGTTTAGAGCGGATAGAGTCAGTTAAGTTCAGGGAGTGAATGCATGTGGCAACTAGGACAGAGGTACCGGACATGGCTCTCACCTCGTCACATAGTTGCAGACAAGACAAAATCGCGTGATGCGTGCATATAACTCCATGATTCGTCGGAGTGCGGCCTGGGCATCTTGGGTCATAGAGTCGGCTTCATCAAGAATGATGATTTTGTATNGGGGGGCATGGGTATGCTTTTCCGTCAGATGCCACAGCTTGTGCACGCGGCGTTTGACGAGCGAAGTTCTTGATCTTTTCGCGGACAATGCTGATGCCGCGCTCGTCTGAGGCGTTCAGCTCAAGCACACGCGAACGGAAGTTGTCGGGACTAGAGACCGTTAGCCCACTTGGCATGGGAGGAGAGCGCAAGACTTACCCAAAGAGCTGCCTAGCCAATGCAAGGATAGTCGATGTCTTTCCAGTCCCTGGGGGCCCGTAGAATAGCATGTGAGGCAGCTTGCTTATAGTGAGAAGGTTGCTCTTAGCAGCCACAATACGTCGCTCTTACATTAGACGAAGTCAGAGTCTTTCGTAGAACAGCTACGGTATGTTCCTGCGCGGATACATCGTCGATTGTTTTGGGTCGGCTGGAATTCCTGTCAGCGGGGTACGCTCTGGTTCACCACTGCCACACACTATTTCTCCACCCATGGCTGGTGCTGTGGGTCTACAGCCTGTTTCGGCGCCGACCTCGACTGCTGTGGTTGAAAGAAGGACATGGTGGATGGGAGAGGAGACCGCGGCGATGTGCGAAGCTCCGAGGGTGGTGGTGGCTTGGGTCAGTGGCCCGGGACGCGACGTGACGCGTCCTCGGTCGCGAAACATCACGCGTCGTCACAATAGGAGGTGTGCTGTGACCGAGCGCGTCGCCATTTCTCACCTCGACCTCCTCCGCACACCACCCCGCGTCCGTTCTCGCAAACTCCCCGAAGACGCAAATGAGCGTAATGATGGACGCAGACGTCAACAAAGGTGCAGTGCAGAGCTTGCACTTCAGGCATACAAGTCTCACAATCTTCGTCATAGGGACGATACCTCCGGAGGTCGCGACGGGTGGTGAGTATGTGCAGTCATGACGCGTAGCCCTGTCCTGACTATCTGCAGCCAAGGATGGCAAACCGTCTCGCGTAGAACTTAGGAACGGAAAACTCGTTCTTAGGCAAAAGATATTGTCATTTGAGAAGTTATCTGAGACCATGCAAGGTATGTCCTATGTCCGCTCAGTAATTCAGGTGGCACATATGGATACACGTCCCTGCAGAGATTGTGAAATTCAGGGAGATGCTGGAGCAAAGGCTGGAAGCCAAAGAGCCACCATTGGATGTGATCCCGGACGACCACAAACCAGTAATTGCCAAATTGGTACACGAGAGGTGCGTTCAGTGTCATGGGTTGCGTCCGTGATAGCGCCTTGAATTCGCCACAGTGACAAAAGCCTTCAAGTACTCTCCAAGCACATACAGCAACAACTGCTTCCAACGATGGATGAGGACGAGGAACAAGACGATGCCGCAACAATACTACCTCTGGATACTGTCGAAGATGCAATCAAGTCAATAGCACGACGCGTCAATTACGGTCTGGAAAGCCCTCCTGATGGGGGTAAGGTCCCTGCTGCTTGGCTTATCTGGAGATGGGAAGTGTCAGAACCCTATCGGGACTGGCTACCTAAGAATACAAGGGAGAAAGTTGATACTAGGATACGGGAGCGTTTGCAGGTGCGTTGCCAACGTCGCGCTATGGGCGCGTTATCTAACAGGCTCCCCCAAGGCGAGGGAGGATGCGAAGGCTCTTCTTGAGGCATTGCCAGAGGAGGAGCGGTCTGTGATACTGGGTTCAACGAAGGTTGGTGCGAGGGCGAACAACAAGGTGAAGAACGGGGCAAAGGTCACCGTGGGTACGACCACAGTCGACCTCACGAGTACCGACAAGCACACGACTCAACCTACCTCACGGCTGAAGCCCTCTCCCGACAATGACCCCTCTGAGCCAAATGCGCCCGATGTAAGTGGGAATGATATTCAGCTAGCGACCCTTCACAGAACTGTGACAGGATCTTCTCCCAGAATCCGCCGATAAGAAAGGTTTAGGCCGTGTCAAGAAGCCCGTAGATCCTGAGAAAGCCGCAGAGAAGGCAGCGAAGGTCTGATAAATATGAACTGTAATCAGGATACTCATAGATTGCTCACGGGATCTGATACAGGAGAAAGAGCGGCTGGAGAAGAGGGCCGCAAGGGCTGAACGCGAGAAGAAGGAACAAGCAGCACAGGCGAAGTCTCGCTCCTTGATGGCGAGTTTCTTCGGGAAAGCGAAAGCATCCGGTGGTTCGTCAGCATCGCCATCCAAGTCAGCTGTCGGTCGAGAAGGCAACAGGGCGTNCCCCTGTACCTGGCACGTCACAATCCGAGTTCGAGCGAGCATTCAAACCATTCGCGTTGAAGAAGGATTCAGAGCTTGCGCCCATCAACTGGTTCCGAGAGTGCAAAAAGCGTCAGCGGGTCAGATGTTCAAGCCGCTACGAAGGCAATGTGATTGTCATAGACGACGACGACGACGGCGAAAGGAGGGCAGAGGACGTTGAGATGCGCGACGCACAGGATGTTGGTGTCTTGGATGACCTGAGTCCGAAGCGTAAGTACCTACGATCACTCGTTCAGCTGGCATCATCAATCTGAACTGCAACAGACCGATTACGCCATATCCTATCTCAACTACCCCCCGGACTTAACCCTCCGAGGAGGCCAACACAACCGACGGGCTACAAAACACATTGGCCCATCTCCGTCCGTGGCTTGATGAGCCAGCTCACAGAAGCGGAAGTAGCGGGTGATGATACGGAAGTACGCCGACTTCTATCTCTGCTGCGGTCACGCCATGCACTGCCTGCGAAGGTATTGGTATTTGCAGAAGATGCACGGCCTGGCTATTTTGGCACGTTCACCCGTAGCTCCCGTGAGGTCGGGCCACGAACGCCTTTTGCGCGCGATGTTGTGGCGGTCGACTATACTTACGACTCCGGGGCGGAATGGGCGGAAGAAGATGCCGGTGATGCCGATGATGTCGTTGAGGGTGACGGCGAGGAAGACGACGCAGATGACGGCGAAGAAGACTCGGACTTGGACAGCTGGCTGGTGGATGATGATGAAGTTGAAGATCCGGGCACACCCCTCGAAGAGCGTGGCGGCTCGCCTGGCTTTGATTTCCCACCTCCGCCACAGCAAATCAAACGCAAGAAGGAGGAGAAGGAGCGTAGCGGGACAAGCAAGAAGCGACGTGTCGTCGTTCCCCTCGTGCCCTTCGCGAAGGGCCCAGAGTGGGAACCAATCATCGGGAGGTGCACGTACGAACCATTTAATGCTTATCGCATACAGCTGTTCAATGGTGAGTGCCTGTTTCAAAGGTCGCCCGTTCACCTTCTCGCTCTGATCTGTGAACTATCTGAGTGTAGATACACCATTTCCGATCGATCCGTTCACGTTCGTCTCGGCGCCAGCTGAACATCCGTCCCATGCGCACCAACCACAGCAAACGTCAGATGGCTTCGTCGTCCCTGCACTTCCTCCCCACATTGCCTACGCCGGGTCTGCATCGACAACTGGGGTAGGACCCTCGACGCTACCTAAACGGGGAGTGCCCCCGCCTAAGACCGCTTTCCCTGACGCCCATTTACCGCATTTGCTTGCGCGGATCGAAAGCCTAGCAACGAGTAGCCTGCAATGTATTGTGGAAACGGTACATCGCGAGCTCCAGGCCCACCGAGTCAAGAAAAATGCGATCGAGGCGAAGGTGCGCGAGGTAGGCGAGAAGTCCAAAGAGCGGAAGGTATGGGTAGTTAGAGCTGACATCAAGGTAAGCATCTTCCAGTGGTATTCGGAAGAATTGAAACTCACATTGCTCGTGCCGCAAATACAGTCACAGCATGGACTGGCATGACGTACGCCTAGCTCATATACCCTTGGAATGCATTGAGCGACGTAGTAAGTGATGCTTGTGACTCCATCGTGTATCGTACAGTACTATTATATATTCCCTGCGATTTCCTACGTGATCCTACAATATATGTGACATTCAAGCGGCCAAATGTGAATAAAATAGGTATAGTCAGATGGACGGAAAGCGATTGAACGAGGTGCGCATCAAGAGGAAGCAAGTTTCCACAGCAGTTGAGTGTACTCGGCATCAGACCTGTGCCGGTCGAAGGTAACGCAATGGACATCGCCTGAATTGGCTCCTATTCCCGGAGCGATGAATATCGTCCCAGGTGTAAGGGTAAGCGGGATACTCACGGACGAGTACCTTGGCGATCCGTCCTTCTTTGTCCACAATTGGCTCAAAACCTAACCCCTTGTACATTGCGAGTCTCAGCCTGGGCATCGAGATGTCAGCTCCAAGCACCTCAATGTGACAGGAAGACGTACGCGGTGGCATCGAGCTCGTGCTCGGCGGCAGGATCGGATGATTCCAATGAACGCGTCTCTTCTTTCAGCCTTGCGAGCTCGGCCTCCTTTCCCGCCAACGCACTTTCTGCATCGTTGATTGCCTTGGCTAGGGATAGTCGCGTCGCGTCGAGGTCGTTCATATGCGCCGCGTGCTCGTCCGCAGAAGGTATAGTCGACGGACGGGTCGCGGATACTCGCGCGGCCTCAAGAGCTCTAGCAAGCTCTGCAACGCATAGTAAAAACACAGAGTTTACGCCGCGTTGGAGTCGTTGGAACCGTTACAGTCGGTGAGGGGAAGTATGGTTGAGAGTCAGAACGTTCGGACACTCAACAGCCATTGACTTACTCACGTTTGACCTTCGCGTGTGCATCATGCAGGTCCTTCTGTCGCACATCATGTGTCCTGGCCATCTGCTCCTCGGCTGCTGCGATGGTCAAGTAGTCATCCTCCGGGTCGATAATGGACACCATCTCCCGGATGGCCTTGCTAAACTCGAACATGATGAGGTAGGGACAAGATGACGCAGTACCCTGACTTACACCGTATCCTTAATGTTAATCGACATCGTAACGGTCTCAAGCTAAGCAAAAGCAGCTAGAGCCACTACAAGAGAGGAAAGGGAGAACAACAGTGTCCGGCGCGTTGGAAACATCCAAATGATCCGTGACGCGTATAAACGCGATCACATGATCAGCCGTCACGCGCTTTCCCGTTGTACTCAGACTCCTCGCGAACACCATCTTGACCCCAACACACGCGAAGGTAAGAAGAGCATACATGATCACTGTTCAATTCAAAGTAAAATTACATAGCACGTAAACAATCGAGTGAAGGTTAGATAGTCGAGTGCATGCGATAGACACACACAGACACTCTGAGATGCCCGAGAGGCAGAACCGTCGTATGAGCGGAAAGGAAAGTAAAAGAGAGAATAAGGCAAACCTAGGCCCTAGTCCACCATGTCAGCATTGACACGAGCTGACAATAAATAGGGGAACAGGACGAAATAGGACGGAAGGGAGAAGAGAGACGACGACAGAGAGGGGGAAGGGTCCAATGAAGAGCCGTTGGCTCTTGTGGTACCCGTCGAGGAATCCCGTTGCGCATTGGGTTCGCTATCTACTGAACGATGTCGTAGAGGTAGCTACCGCTTGATCCGCTCATCAAGCCGCCAATACAGGGTTACCATAGCTGATGTCAGTCTCATCAGTCGCGCCGCCACCGCCAATAAGCATGCCGACGATGGTGCCAGAATCTCCGGAGGCAGAGAAGGCGCCCCGCTCACTGTCGTAGGGCAGAACGGCCACCTCGACGGACGTCTGCTAGACTCCGTACCTTGTGTAGATGCGAGTGAACGAGTCCAGCCCGTTCACGCGACCTACGGTAGTGCCCGTAGCCAAGCCGTTCTTCGCCATACGGAGGTACTTGTGGCCGTTGGCATCGAGCTGTTGGGGCGAGCGGATCTCACTGTCCTTCACGACGCCAGAGGCCTGGAGGAGGCCGTCGCGCGGGTACTTGTAACCGGCCTGGTCCCCGGTTCGGGGAAACATGATCTTGCGGTAGTCGGATGACGAGAGGTTCCCACCTGCAGGAATCAATATAATAGTCAGCAAAAATCATGAAACGATACTGTGGCTAGCGGTGGAAAACGTACCGATATAGACCTTGTTTGCCTTGAACGAGTCCCAATCGATCTTGTTTTCGTAGAGTTCGATCAGCGCCCAGTCGTGAGTGGATTTGTAGTCTCCGTCGCTGACGATGATAGGTTCAGCGTGGAGGACAAAACCGATGGTGCGCTGTCCTGGGGAAGCTTATTTTATCTGGTCAACCTTCTTCTGCGCTTTGTCCACTAGGTCCTGCTACTCTTGGCGCCTTGCGGTCGTCTCCTCATCCTCCTTCTCGCTCCCAGCAGTCAAGTGACTGATAGATGCTTGTTCCAAGAGCTTGTCATTGGTTGGCGATAGGATAGTTGTAGACAGGGCGGGTCTCACGAATTATACGATACGCTTCTGGGCTCGTGCGTTCGCTCCAGGTCGGGCCAGACTTGTAGACGCAAGGAGGGTTGCTGGGTAGACCATAGAAGTCCCCATATGCCACTGCCGGATAGTAGTTGGTGAGGCGGGACGTGTCAGAGACGACGATGTCCTCTCCTCATCGGTCTTCCCAGAGACGAGCGTGGATGCTGTGGAGGCTGGTGGATACTTCGCTCTATCCTCAACCGTGGCAAGGCACAACTTGAGGAACTCCGGGTCGAGGTTTAGGAGCGACTGAGAAGCCACTAAGTAGGAAACCAAAGATCAGTCATGAGAAGGGATTGAACAGGAGCTGAACGACTTCACCGAGATCGGTTGGTTATTATAACCAAAGGGAATGCAGAGATTGTTCCGCTAGTAGACGATGTGATATTAGAGAGTACAAGACGTAAGTACACGAGTTATCGAACATGGCCCATTGCAGGAGAAGCACTTGAGAATTTGGGTGAGAAGATGTGTGGACCAAATGGAGTAGGCAGACTTACCGAGGCGCTTACTAGTCTCGGCTCCAGGCTTTCACCTGCGTCGCCAAAACTTCGCTACGCTCAGCAGCAATGTCTTGAGCGAGGGTGACGCGTTGACGTCGAGTGATTACCGGTTCAGGAACCTGGCGTACAGCTTGCGAGCACTGCAGCTGTACATCCCGTCATAGTTGATTAGTAATATGACGAGTAGCTCGGATCTTACTGGGTAATCGGAGCTTGAATATTACTAGCCCTGGAATGAACGCCGAGGAGCGCTGATTAGACAAGATCTAAATGCCGTAGATCTCACCCTCTGCCCACTTGACCGCCACCGCGTTTGGCCTCTGCACCAGTCAGCAAGGTACTACATCGACTACCACGACGAACTACAGTTGCACGCGCCAATCGATAGCATTGCTATCATGGAGGTAACTTCTATCTCATCCCTCCATACTGGCGATTCAGAACTCACTATGTTCCAGGGCATACTCGACTTCTCCAAAGACTTCGATGTCTCGCTCATGGACAGAGTGGTGATGGCGTTCTACTCCGGTTCTGGGCAGGAGGTGCGTCACATCCAGACCAACAGACTATGTACCACTGACCTGTGTGAATGACCATCACAATAGCAACAATTAGCCCAGCAAGTTTTGACCCAGTTTCAAGATAGCCCCGACGCGTGGACGAGAGTGCCTGACATCCTAGAGCGTTCGTCATTCCCACAAACGAAGGTAGGTTTCTTCTGTTGCGTCTCTGTCAGCTATTCAATTCCGTGCAGTACATCGGCTTGCAAATCTTGGAGAAGCTGATTACGACGAGGTGGAAGTCATTGCCGGAGGGCCAACGACAAGGTATGTGTATCCGCATAGCGACGCGTCTTGCAAACTCTGATAGCTGCGACTCTATAGGCATCCGCAATTTTGTTGTGGGGATCACGGTGAAGGTCGCGTCCGATGAGGCGACCATGCGGAGAGAGAAGACGTACCTCAACAAGCTTAATCTCGCGTTGGTTCAGGTTCGTCCGTGGACTTACTCCATATCCCCTCCCCTCGGTCCTCTCTCTTCTTACAAGCATCTACATAGATACTGAAGCAAGAGTGGCCACACAACTGGCCAACATTCATTCCCGAACTTGTCGAGTCGTCTAAAACCAACCTGTCTCTCTGCGAGAACAACATGGTCATCCTGAAACTACTCTCCGAGGAGATCTTCGACTACTCAGCAGAGCAGATGACACAAGCGAAGGTCAAAAATCTGAAGAACCAGATGTGTGGAGAGTTCTCCGAAATCTTCAAACTCTGTTCAGAGATTCTGGAGGAGGCCCAAAAGACGTCTCTTATTAAGGCGACCCTGGAGACGCTGCTTAGGTTCCTTAACTGGATCCCTCTCGGCTACATATTCGAGACTACCATCATCGACCTGCTTCTCAACCGGGTGAGTGGCTCCGCATATGAGCTAAGTAAGAGCACTCATTGAACTTTACCACTCTCTAGTTCCTGGAGGCCCCCGAGTTCCGGAACGTGACGCTCAAGTGTCTAGCAGAAATCGCCGCACTCAACGTTGGGCCAGAATACGACCCCAAATTTGTCATTCTCTTCGCCATGGTCATGACTTCAGTCAATCGTATGATACCGCCGAGTACCAACATCGCCCAGGCGTACGCGAACGCAGGCGATTCTGGCCAGGAGCTCGTCCTCAACCTGGCACTCTTCCTCTCAAACTTCCTGTCCAATCACCTCCGAGCAGTCGAAACTGAGTCCAACCGTGACGTGTTGTTGAATGCTCACCTATACATGGTGAAGATTTCCCAGGTAGACGAACGGGAGATCTTCAAGATCTGCCTTGAATACTGGCTCAAGCTCGTTGCGGAGCTCTACGAGGAGATTCAGAGTTTGCCTATTGGTGAGAGCGGCTTGCTCATGAACCTGAGCCTTGGTGGCTCTGGCCAAAGCATGCTCAACGGCATGTCGCTGCGGAAGAACATCTACAGTGATGTACTTTCGAACCTGCGGCTAGTGGTGATCGAGAAGATGGTCAAGCCGGAAGAGGTATGTTCTCCTCGAGATATCTCTTCGTAGCCGATCCTGACCTTGTTCTAGGTGCTCATCGTCGAGAACGAGGAGGGCGAGATCGTGCGCGAGTTCATGAAGGAGAGCGACACCATCGTGCTGTACAAGTCTATGCGCGAGCTTCTCGTGTACCTCACTCACTTGGACGTCAACGACACGGAGAACATCCTTACCGAGAAGCTGCAGAAGCAGGTCGACGGCTCCGAGTGGTCGTGGCAGAACCTCAACACGCTTTGCTGGGCGATAGGTTCGATCTCGGGAGCAATGAGTACGTGTTTTCCCCTGAGACGTCGAAGTGTCCGCTAACTTGTTTATAGACGAGGAACAGGAGAAGCGCTTCCTCGTTACCGTAATCAAGGATCTACTTGGTTTGTGCGAGATCAAGCGCGGCAAGGACAACAAAGCTGTCGTCGCCTCGGACATCATGTACATTGTTGGCCAGTACCCTCGCTTCCTCAAGGCGCATTGGAAGTTTTTGAAGACGGTCGTGAACAAGTTGTTCGAGTTCATGCACGAGACACACGAGGGTATGGGCGCTTCGCACTCTCGTAACACGCATGCTTCTGACGGTTTCACACAGGTGTGCAGGACATGGCGTGCGACACCTTCATCAAAATTGCCCAGAAATGCAGACGCCACTTTGTCATGCAGCAGTCAGGAGAGTCAGAGCCGTTCGTGGACGAGATCCTCCGCATGCTTCATCGTATCACCGTCGACCTGTCTCCCCAGCAGGTACGCTACTATGTGACACGAGGCTTACGGACTTCGCTGACAGAACGGTCTAGGTCCATACGTTCTATGAAGCCGTTGGCTACATGATCAGTGCTCAGCCTAATAAACCCCAACAAGAGAAATTGATTGCCAAGCTCATGGAGCTACCCAACAATGCGGTTTGTGATACATTACGCTGTGTGCTAAGTTCTTGGGTTAATGTCCGTTCTAGTGGGATTCGCTCATGGCCCAGGCGGCCCAGAACGTCGACGTTTTGAGCAGCATGGACAACATCAAGATTCTGTCAAACGTTCTGAAGACAAACGTTGCAGCGTGCACGTCCATCGGAACCTTCTATCTCCCCCAGATTGGCAGGATATTCTTGGACATGCTCGGATTGTACAAGGCTGTTAGTGGAATCATCAGCGAGACTGTCGCACGCGAAGGTCAGTCTCATTTCCCGAGTTCTCCGCCGACGCCTAGCTCACGGTGTTCTAGGCCTCATTGCGACCAAGACGCCCAAAGTCCGACAACTCCGTACAATCAAAAAGGAAATACTCAAGTTGATGGAAACGTTCATCAAGAAGTCCGAGGATCTCGAGACTGTTAATAACAATTTCATGCCCCCGCTTCTCGACGCCATCCTTGGGGATTACAATCGGAACGTACCTGCTGCGCGCGATGCCGAAGTATTGAACGTTATGGCCACGATCATCGGCCGCCTCGGGGTGCGTTGCTGATCTTTCGGGCCCCGGCCGCTCGTATGCTCATTGTTACTGCAGCCTCTGCTGACGCCTCAAGTGCCGGCAATCTTGGACGCTGTGTTTGAGCCTACCCTGAACATGATCAACCAGGACTTCGCCGAGTTCCCCGAACACCGTGTGGGCTTCTTCAAGCTGCTGCGTGCCATCAATCTGAACTGCTTCCCCGGTACGTGTGCGGTGTAATGACGTATCATATCAAGCTACGCGCTGACGATGCACGCACAGCATTGTTGACGATCCCGCCGCCTCAGTTCAAGCTGTTCATGGACAGCATCATCTGGGCTATCAAGCACACGATGCGCGATATCGCCGAGACCGGTCTGAACTGTACGTGTCGCGTAAACGTTCGACAAGCAGGTCGCTCAATGTTCCTCCACAGTGTGTTTGGAAGTCGTGAACAACTTTGCTGGCGCTGATACCGCGGTGTCCAACGCGTTCTTCCAGCAATACTTCCTTAGCATCATGCAGGACATCTTCTATGTGCTCACGGATACGGATCACAAGAGCGGCTTCAAGCTTCAGTCGTTGCTGCTTGCGCGGATGTTCCAGCTTGTCGAGACGAACCAGATCACCGTCCCGCTCTTTGACCCGGCAACTGTTCCTGATCCCACCATCAGCAACTCGGTCTTCTTGCGCGAGTACACGGCGAACCTGCTCAAGTCTGCCTTCCCTCACGTCCAGAAGTAAGTCGTACATGATGTGCCGAGCCACAGTGGTCTGACCGTCCGTTCAGCTCCCAGATCCAGACGTTCGTCGTCTGCCTCGGCGAGTTCCACAGCGATATCAACCGGTTCAAGCTGGCGCTGCGCGACTTCCTCGTCCAGCTCAAGGAGTTCTCCGGGGACAACGCGGACCTTTTCCTCGAAGAGAAGGAGGCCGAGGCGCAGCGCAAGGCACAAGCGGAGCGCGAGGCGGCGATGCGTATCCCGGGTATGCTCAAGCCGTCGCAGCTCGAGGACAAGGACGAAGATATCTGAAGAACGAATGGACCGCGCACTGCATGAATTATGTCTCACTGTATGATAGACAAGCCTCTTCTTTCTCCT
>JAPEVG010000591.1:0-16292 GCA_029747595.1 Trametes cubensis
GGAGGACACGCCGCGCCAGAGAGCGCGTGCATGCCCTCCGTGTACGGTATCCGCGCGGACGAGGTCGCGAAGACTTGCATGCGCGTCTGAGCGACGAACGTGGAAATAGCGTGTATGTCGATTGCTGCAACTGAATCCTGGCGGTCTCGAGGGAAGCTGCTAGGGAGGTCGAGGTCGGATTCGGAAGAGAAAGCAGAGAGGAAGGGGGCACAGGTATCGCATAGATAGTCGTTCGAGGGTGTAGTCAGTATAGTACCGTTGAATGGGTTCATGGACGCAAGTCTGAGTCGCGCGTAATCGCCGCTGACACGGATGGAGTGGACCATGCGTATGCTAAGCAAGGAATTTCGGCCTCTCTGCGCGTTTTATCAGAACGTGGTGTGGTGTCCACTGGACACTCGCGCTCTCGATGTCATCATCGAGAACTTCTGCGCCAGTCCGTACGCGTCTGGGTACATGGCGTGCAGAAGGTCGGTGTCCACGATGGCGAGCGATCCGCCACGTCAGAGTGCACATGTTCCCGACCCCCTGTGTACACCGTCGCAGGCAACCCCTCGAGCACGAAAGGGCTCGTCACACGTACGTGATTCAGATGTGTGTTGTGAGAGCATCCACGTCCACACAAACCTATGCAAATCCAGTAGCTAGAACTGTGCAATTGAGAAAAGCAAGGGGCGGGAGCGCATACATGTCGTCAACATTACTGCACGTAGGCCCCTGCAAGCTCGCATGAATCAGATCGAATGGGTGCGTGGAACGGGGACCATTGAGACATCGCGGCGGAACGCGTATATCTTCGCGCGCATCTGGAGATGGGACGAGTATATGCGCATTGGGAGAGAAGGAGAAGGAGATGGGTAGATGAGTGTGCTCGTTTCCTGGTTGTGGACGCGCACCNAAAATGGCTGTGAACACTGAATAGGCCAGAGGCTGGCTGGGACACGGATGAATGGGCGGCCCTTTGTGCTCGTCCTTCCCCACCCAAGAGCGTGCAGTGGTAACCTAGGGATGTGCGGGATGTGCGTAACGAANGGGGGGCGGCTTACTTGGAAAGCCGTGAATGAACTATGGATCCAAAAACGACGGAGGTCCAACGCGGTGTTGCAGCGAGCGCGCAGGCGGTGCGAAGTGCTGGAGAGCGTTGACGGAAAGGAGAGATGCACGTATGGGCGGCTGCATTGGTCGTCGTATGATGAGATGGTGAACGTGTTAGACAAATGGCATGTCCGATGGTTTCTGTTCACTCGCAGCCTGTTGCAGCGCGCTCTGCGATGGGCGAAGTAAGGCCACGTGGGTATGACACAGCATTACATACCATCTCTTCTCAGCGTTGACTGTAACCGTCAGTGTCTTCAAGTTGAAGTCGGATGTCGAACATCCAACTACCATAGTACCGCAACTTCGTCCCAGCGCTCCTGTCGGGCGGCGTCGAAGTCCTTCTCTCAATTAACGTGCTTTTCTCTTAGTATCTGATACGAAAATGCTAGCAGAAAGCATTCCGTGGTGTCTTCCTGAGGTGCGTCGAGCGTCGCATCACTGTGGTCGTCAAGTCTAGACTGACACAGCGGTTTTCAGGGACGAGCTATGCACAGAGTCGTGCACACAAATAACAAGCTCGAGTTTGTTGTGTTGCCGTCGCATGCCAACCCAGATACACTCCATGCGGAGCGCATATCGTGGACACGTGCGTTCAAGCTCATAGTTGCCCTGATCACTCCACTTCGAGCAGCCCGCAGGCGGACGTCAAGTCGGCGAAGCAGAAGGCGACGTCGGTGAGGTGTTTGTTGAGGTTACAGAAGTCGAAGCTGCGTCGGCGGCCATGTGTTTGAACGCCTCAGGCCTGTCTCAGGTAGGTATATATGAGCAGCTCGGTATTGCGCAAGCCGGACGCGACCCGCCTCACCCTGACTCACGATGTCCAGTTCGGCCAACTCTGCCTTCGTTTTCGAGGCTGCGTCTATGTAAGGGTTTGGTAAAACTTGGAATTATGAATGCCAACAATACGCTCATCCAGCATTGTCTAGCGTCACCCTCAACTATTGCGACATGTCCGTAATATGTATGATATCCCGTTTCTAAGCCACGTGTGCTAGCTCATCACAATCACTAGCGTTGATGTCTTACTATTACCTGACCACACTGGACGATGAATTTAAGCACTACGGCAACGGCAAGGTTACGCTTGCAACGCTCCTTTACATCATCAACCGTTACATACCTCTGGCGAACGCTATCTATCAAGCACCATTCTCTGATTTCTCAACCAATCGGGTGCGCACTATGTTCCTAAGCTCTCCAAAACCGATAGCTGACGTTGCTTCGCAGGAAATGTATGTATACAATTGATTCGGACTAGAATCGACCGCGCTTTGGATGCCTACTGACCTCTGCCCTTCATAGCTGTACAGCGGAGCTAGGAGTAGAAATAGGATTGGAGCTCTTGCAGTATTTTCCATGGGCATGCACGTATTGTCCTTTGTCAGCCACCCCGAGATTCTCGTTCTGACGTCGCTATTACCAGTTTTCTCCGCGCTGCGCACATTTGCCCTGCGAAGGAAGCTATCCTGGGCGGTCATAGTCCTTGCTCTTTCACTCGCCCCTGTCATCATCGATGTCGTGAGTAGATCTCCTAGCATTCGTTCTCAACGGGCCTTTGCGTTTGAGAGGTTGATAACACGGACAGGTCGAGTTTCGTTGGATGACTATAACTGATGATCCCGTCAACGGCTGTGTAACCACGGATACCCTACCCGTGTGGTTACAACGTAGGTGAGCTACACGCCAATCTTTGCCAACCGTAAAGGCTCACAGACGAGCAGTGGTTCGTCCGCCGTCTTTCAATCCATCGTGTATTTCATTCTCTCTGAGTCACACGTCGTCTAGCCCCCGCCCTTGCTCGCGTCTCCGTGATCATCGCCGACGTCGCGGTCATTCTCATCACATGGAAGACACAATACCAGACCTACAGCCTCAGCAAGGGCTTAGCAAGTCCTATGCGGCTGACCATGGTAGTCCTACGCGATGGCGAGTTCCCGATCGTCACTACAATTGCAGCAGCGATTAATAATCCTGCAGGAACGATATACTTCGTGTAAGCCTAGGCTCGGATTCAATGTCACAAGAGCGACCGGAGTAATCATATCGATACAGCGTCCTCACGATTCTCAACATTCTCTTGCTGGTATTCGAGTATCTACAGGTGCGAATTCCATTCCATATACACTGTTTTAGCGTGATAGCACTGAAGTTAGTTCAGATTTTCGCACAGGGCGGCCTAATCCAGGAAGGCGCCAGTAATCTAGTGATTTTCGTCGAGCCGTAAGGGCATACCTCATTGTTACTGCTACTCCCCCTCTGATCACTAGCGACCCACAGACTCACCGCCATCCTGATCTCCGAGTTCCTCACCCATCTGCGCGAGGCCGCGGATAAGACCTCCAGCCCGGAGACGCTATGTAGTATGAGCGCCCTCGAGTCCAGGATCATCGGCTCTATCGGCGCTTCCCTCCCCCGCCGCTTCAATGACAACGACGTCGGGCTCGTCGAGGCTCAGGAGGGTTGCGGCAGAGACCTGGAGGGTTCCGACGGAGATCGCGATGACGCGATGGCGAGTTTCAGTTCAGACTCGGAGCTTGAGGTAGATGTAGAGCGGGAGCTCAGCAGCGACGTGTGATATCCGGAAACCAGGTGCGCTCCGTTGCTGACACATCGTCGACCAACGATGCTGACGCTGTGCGGTACGCTCAGGTCCCTTCCTACCGAGGTCGTCTGGTAGTTTCTTGAACCCTCGACTTGCGGAACGATGATCGCGGAATAACCCACTGCGTCGCGCATTGACAGCCCTCTCGAAGACGATTCTCTTGGGTGTAAACATTGATATTTCCATTTCCGCATGTAATCTACAGGATGTCCGGCAAGGAAACGAGCGGACATCGCGCTATGATAGACTTTGCGCTCTCACCAACAAACTGGGCCCAGCCGCACTTGGAATCCCAACCCGTACTCACTCGTAAGGACTGCATCAAACGGATGAAGACCCGACTCTAATGCGCCAAACGAGCTCGACGACATGACTCGCGACACTAACGCTGCTGTGCACATCGGCGTTCGCGCAGAAGAATCCGGTATCGCCCAGAGTCGTTTGTTGGCATACCAGCACGCAGAAGGCTCTGGGCGACCCGCCCAACGTGACTGAACACCGCCCGCGAGGACGGACGGTAATCCGGAGCCAGAAGTCGACTGCAACGGACTATGCCACCCCCGCTGACGACTGAGTTCCCGCGCGTCCCCTGACAGTGCAGTTCGTCGAGGAGTCTTGGAGGCTTGGAAAATGAGCCGGCATCGACCCCGCCTTCGGTGACTGAGCCACTGTCGATCTCGCGGGCTCATGAATGCATGTCTGAGTTGCGCACAATCGCGGTTGACACCGCCGCAGTGGGCCATATTTCTGTCAAACAACACGTTCCGGTCCGTTGCGCATTTCCCCCCCAAGCAGAGTTGTCAGGTGGGGGAGTNAGATGCCTGAGCTGCCGGAGATACTAGTAGCGGAGCTCCCGCGCACTGCACTTTCGGCGTTGTTGCCTTGAGACTCCCGCAGTCTTGTATACCACGACGCGTCCGAGTACAGGGCGTGCGCGAGGCCAGCGTTCATAATGGCGGGAGCCCACCGCGTCAGAGTGCGCATGTTCCCGATCCCAGTGTACGCCGTCGTGCACGACGCCTCGAACACTTGCATGCGCGTCTGCAAGCGCCGGCGGACTTGCGAGTGCGAGACGAGTAATTGCATACATGTCGGCTGTCAGCGTACGCGCGCCGGGAGTAGCGGGCAAGTGGGGACGGGGTATGCCTTGAAGCTGTTCATTAGGGGTGTGGTGGCATGCTGGGTGATCTGCGTACATACGACCTCCGAGCCACGAGGTGAGTAGCCGGCGCTGTACTAACCAGCACACTCGTCGATATCCCGGCCTGCAGCGTGTTAGAGGAAGGAGTTATGATAAGCTGTCGGTGCGGATGGAGAGGAGACATCGTCGGAAACTTCATTAGGCGGATAGGCGGAAGACTTTCGTTATCGATTTCTTCAGTGTCGTCCATCCCAATCAGAGGGTCAGAGGGCGTGTTGTGCTGAGGCCGGCTCTCGACATCTTGAAGCGTAGACAAACAGATCGAGTCGGACCTCGCCTTCGCCGTTATCGCCGTGGCACATCAAAACGGGAACGGGTGTGAGGAAGGGAGGGAGGCGGTGGCTTGGCCGCAACCGCAACCGCGAATTTGGGAAGACCTTGTGGCTATACCGGACGGCGTGAACGTGCGCCGGACAGGGCGATGCACAGAAGGACTACGGGAAAGTCGAGGGGCTTGGTCCGCAGGCGTTGGAGCATAGCCAGAGGTCAAGCGGGTGAACTGTGCCATGCGCTGTGACACAGTAAGCCGACGGAAACAAAGCACAGACGAACTCGCGTTGTGATTGCTCTTCGTCCAGATGGTTGTGTGGTCGAGATGGCGCAGTGGGTGGAGAAATGGGTTCCATACTTTCGGCGTTAGTAGCGCTGCTCGATGGCCCGCTCTGACTCGGAGTTTTCTTGGACGTACGACGCACCATAGGGCGGCGGTCGCGCGGCGTCGAATATCCTGCCCTGCGAACGGATACGTAGTCTCGCCCGTATGCGAACGATTTTGGCGTCGCGGATCGCTCAGCGGTCTTGTAATTGCGCATGTATTGAGTAACTTACCCTAAATGCGATCTTGGATACCACACCGTAACTTCTATAGTATCTTTCCTCGTTGGTATAGACGGGACTCGGAATTCCATGCTCAATCACTCTAGCGAGCCCTTCAGCCCATAATGTCCGGAACGCGTCCGCAAGGCCCCTGCAATGCCTCATCTCCGGGTCGATCGACGTCCCGCGTGTTTGCAAGATGATCTTCGCCACGCCTGGTGGTGTCATCACCGCGCCCGCAGCGGCACCCACGAGGCCACCCGCGACGATGTACAAATGCGGGCGAGTACGCGCTGACTGGATTGAGGAATGCCTTGAGTTGCTCGTACACGGTAAATTGCACCGCCATGAACGGGACCGTCATCGTGAGCGTCGTCGGGTATGCGACGTAGAACGCGCCGAGACCTTCAGTTCGTTATACAGTATATACTGTTCGTGCGCACGCGAGTGCGGACCGGCGTCGAAGGGGTTCATGAGCGCGTCGCTCGCGATCGTGGCCGATGCTCCTGCCAATGCTGAATTTCATACACATTAATCGCAGCAGATTTCGGTCCGTCCGTGCACATTTTGTCAGATGTCAGAGAGCATGTTAGAGAGATGCAAAAACAGTGGTCAGGATACCGTGGTCCCGCTGATAGGAATGAAAAAAGAAGGGGAGTACGTACACATCGCTATCCACTCGTTGTTCGCACCCTCAACGTTGCCACCTGTAAACTCCATCACAAGCTCGTACGCGCCAAAGTGCACAGCGTGTGCGGGGCCGCCGGCACCCATGACGCCTATGATTGAGGTTAGAAAACATACTTTATTGCTGTCTGCTGGGAACATCACAGCGTGCTCTGTGATTCCAGCCTATACGCGACGCCTTTGAGTTTCCTTTCTTGCACTGTACGGCTAGCTTAGGACCTAGCAGAGCACTTGCTGTCATGTTTAGCTGTAGGAGATCCGGTCAGCAAATTACGATGGGACACCGTGCACATGCATGCGAAAGGGACGCACCCGCGTTGGGATTTCTCATGGCCTCCATCGCGGCCAAGACGCAGCGGTGTGACAAGTCCATAGGGCTTTCGTGCAGTGCTAGAGAAATTTCGTTGTCGTTACAATCTAGCATGGGGAATGAGAGTGCGCGAGAAATAGCGAGCGTGGCTGTTTAGTCTTGTCCGCAAGCTAAGAAAGTCTCGTGGCTATCCAGGATGTTGATAGCGAGCACTGTACCAGATGGTATAGAGAAGGCCTGAGAAAGTGCCGAAACTAGAACAAGGGCGGAGTCCGGACGTGCAGTCCGTTCTGCTGATCCTCCCATTTGATCGATGCCCTCAGCTGGTGTCTTCGGAGGAGTCCTCTTGGGGGACGAACGACATGCTCGCGGTGCGTAGACCCAGTGCTACGCGCTTCGTCGAGAGGCCCGAGCTGCGCACGTTCACGCGCCGGATRCCAACTCCGTTCTATGGCGCCCCACGACTGATGAGCTCGCAAACCATGCAGAGGATTGCCGCTTGTCGCTGCCGACACGGGGGGACGCTGACTGGGCTAGGTTCCTGGAGGTGCAGCTGTACGCGTCAAGTCTCAGGAGCGAGCGATGCGGAGGGCGGTGCGGTGGTGCTGGTTGTACATCCATTGGTCGTCAGAGTCATGTTCGGTTCGGCCCACAGATAGAAGGCGGACGGATGGATGGGATGGCCGATGGTTTCCAGTTGCACCGTCGCTTCATATATATATGAACTGTTCACCGCACTCAACGTGTTCAGAGATGAACAGTTGTTCCTGTAGATTGGAGCTGTTGGATATGCATCGCAGTTTACCTGTTACTACTTCTTTGCTGGCACATGAGATCTTGAGATGGTGTTGCGATCGGGATGCTTGACGGCTGACAGACTTGGAACGTCCTGATTGGCACACCAACCGCGCTCTCCGCGCATGCCAGACGGACAAGACATGGACACCTTCTCCCCACATGCGATGACACATCCTGGCTACTGCACAACGCGCGGTTGGTCAGCCTCGCCTTCAAGAATGACGTGAAAGCCGCAGCAGGCGACGTACTGAGAATCGTGTCCGAGTGCTGGTATTGCGCGCCGTTCGGCGTGGACGTCCGCGCCCAGGGAACATAGCCGGCTACGGCACGCAAAGCTCTTCAATTGATCGCGGGCTCAAGTTGGACGTCACGCGTCCATGAGGCTCTTGCATTACCTGACCTCCCGGCCNGCCGATGTCCCGTGCGCTAAACAATCGTCCTTGCCACGTCAAGCGGCTTCGTCACAGAGCTTGCGACGAGACGGGTACGCGGGAAGGACGAGCAAGAGGGGTCGAGGAAAGCCTTGCTCGACTATTCAGGGTAGATTGGACCGTCGTTGGCGATACCATCAGTTTCAGCGATCGTCCATGTGCGCACCATCGCCGAGTGGATCTCTGGCCAGTGCAGCCGGATCCTTCGTTTGCTCCTTGTGTGGTGCGCGGCGACTTCGACGGAAGCAGCTAGGGCGGTCGAGATTAGATTCGGAGGGGCATGTAGCAAGGACGGGAGGCGGGGATGTCACACGGATGGTCGTTCTCGAGTGTACATAGCAGGTATCGGGCGGCCGAAGGGACCCATAAACGCGAGTCCGACTCGTTCGTGATCGCCGCTGGCATCGCTGAGGTAGGTCATGCCGCGCGAGTGGTTAGCAACGCGTTCCCGGCCCGTCTGTGCATTCTCATAAGTGCATAGTCGTTTGGGTGGGGGAGTAAATGCTGGTATCTTTGATACTATCACCTGAAAGATTCTTGCAAAGTCTTATACACATCTGAGTGCGCAGCGTACGCAAGGCCGGCGTCCATGACGGGCGGACAACACGTCGCGTCAGAGTGTGCACGTTCCCAGCCCTGGTGTCAATCGCCCGGAACACTTGCATCCGAGCTTGTGGAGTATCGGCAGGCTTGCGAGTACGAGAATTCGATGGGCGCACGTAGAGAATGGCGAGTGGTTGGGAATAAGAAGTGTTTTGAGGGTGCCCACTGCCGGCATGCTGGATGTTCTCCGTCCGATTTACAGCGTCTGACGGCCTCCGCGCTGTGTAGTCAGCTCAGGACCGATGAGCGCACCCGTCGTCATATCAGCCTGACGTGCATCCTAGCATTCAATCACAACGAGCAGTTCGTACAGATGGGAAGGAGACGTACATTGAAGAGACCTTGCCATTCACCTCCTCGGCGTTGCCTGTCCCATTCAGGGATCACGTCGTGCTTGGGCTAACTTGCAATACTGTTGAGCGTAGATGAGCACGTCGACGTCGCCTTGATCATGGTCGCCGCGGTATATCGGGACGAGCGCGTATCTGATCGAACGAGCGAGCGAGCAACGACTTGGCTACTCCGGCGAGCTTGGGAGGAATCCGTGGCTATAGCAGACGGCGTAAACGAACGCGTAGGACGGGGCGGGGCACGGAAGGACCAAGGGCGAGTCGAGGGCTCGGTCGCAGGCGTTGGAGCACAGCCGGAGGTCGAGCGGGTGAACCGCGCATTGCGCAGGAATAAGCCGACGGTGATGAGATACGACCGGACTCGTCTTGGAACTGTTCTTCGTCCAGGATGATGGATGTGGATGGCGAACGGTTTCCACACTTCCGGCGTTCGCGCTACAGTTCGAATGATAGGACTGCACGAGATACCCATGAGAGGTGAAGCTGACAAGTCTTTGTACATACAATGCTTGATCTCGAATGCTGCGTAGTCCACTGTTTGCGTGGCGGTAGGGATCGATCAGTGGAGCGATTGAGTAGTGTAGCACAGAGAGGTGCACGTAGACGCTCCTAGGATTGAGGGGATTAGCGCCGAGCGCGCTTCAGAGTACGCGCTGTGCGAGCGCTCCTCTTGAGATTTGGATCCTACATTCGTTGATGTTCAGCCACGACGACCTCGTACGTCCGTCCTCTCTCGCGGGTTTCTCCTTGTCTCTTTTTGCCATGATAACGGATATGTGGTGCACATTTCAACAGATCCCCTGAAAATGGCAGGACGAGACCCCTCAACTGAGGACCGATGCAACAAACTTCGAGCGTCCTCTACCTGTATCAAGATGCATTGTACCGGCTGAGTTACGTAGGCCTAAGGCGTCCGCATGGTACGGTGAGCCTATACCACCGCTGCGTCAGTTTATTCAGATCCTCACTTCGACGAATCCTACTGGTGCGCCAATTGACATCTACCATCGAAGATGGTAGAAGTGCAGTAAGATGGCGTCCAGCTTCGGGAAAATTTGTCCTGGTGGTGAACAAGGGTCGTGACGGTGTTGAATCTGACTTCTATCGCTTCAGCCTCTATCTCGTGGCTTGCCTAAGTTCTTTTGTCGGACGAGTACAGCTTCCACTAGGTGCGTTATCCTGAAACACAGTCCGTCTCACCTGAAGCGGAACGAAATGCATGCAGAACGAGGTTGCTGTCTTATATGCCCCGTGTCCGGCACCGACTTGGATGCGGAACGATCACTAATCACGACATTCTGTGAATGGTCACGATCAGCTCGTCCAGTTAGATATCACAAGAACGGTCGACAGCTGTCAAGCCCACGCATTGGAAAGCAACGAGAAAACATCATGGACTATCGAAAAGATGTGTCGAGCAGCAACAATGCGTCTCAGACCGCAGGCCTTCGCTCAGACGGGTATATCTGGGCAGCCTGAGTTTGGTATGGAGCGAGTTGTACGCCATCCCATCCCGCTCTCGCTCACGATGTCTACCTCAGCAGATCCTACCACTGTTTCTGAAGTTGCGGCTATGTGAGTATCAGGGAAAATATGGAAGCATTAGTGCAATGGATATGCTCAGTCAACCTTGTGCAGCACAACCACCAACTACTGCTACGCATCTGCAGCAGGTATGACATCTTGTCGTCGAGTTCCACACGCTGTCTCATCGGAATTTCTCAGCATTGCTGATGTACTACTATCTCATAACACTGGATAAAGAGTTCAATCACTACTTTAAGCGCAAGTTTACGCTCGCGACCCTTCTCTACATCACCAATCGTTACATTCCTCTGGTGTATTACGTCTACTCTTTACCGTGGATTCCCACCTCTACCCAAGAGGTGCGTCTTGTATGGTGCTGAGCTGCTCTGGTACTGACCTCACTTCACAGGAAATGTAAATATATATCTATTTAGTCCTCTGGAATGTTGACTGATTTCTGGGGCTTGRCAGTTGTACAGCAGAGCAGTGGATAGAGATCGGATTGGATTTGTTGCAGTACTTTCCATGGGCGAGTGTGTATCATCTTTTTTCTAACATTCTGGCAGCTCTGTTCTGACATCGCTGYTCCCAGTTTTCTCTGCATTGCGCACATATGCTCTCCAGAGGAAGCTATACTGGGCAGCTGTAGTCCTGATCCTCTCACTGGCTCCTGTGATCGTCAACGGGGTGAGTGGCGCTCATTGCRCTCATTCTTGATCAATTCAGAGGCTGAGAGCGGTGATAGATCACGTATCGCTGGGTTGTGATATATTCGGAGGATCCGGTTGCCGGTTGCGTATCGTCAGATATCTTACCCTTGTGGCTTCAGCGCGGGTAAGCAGCACTAACAGCTTTGTTGGAGGCCTGAACAGGCTCACAGACATTGAAGCGGTTTGTATTTGAGTTGTTTATGAGTGCAGTGTCGCTCACAAATCATTGATAGGCCCAGTCCTTGCACGTGTGCCTGTGATCATTGCAGACATCATAGTCATCTATGTTACATGGAAGACACAATACAAGACGTACRGCTTGAGAAAGGACTTGCCAACCCCCATGAGGCTTACGACGGTACTCCTCCATGACGGTGAGTAGCTGACAACCGCAAAACAACAATGACCAATTTGTCCTTCAGGCACTATATACTTTGTGTAGGTGGACTAAGCTGGATGCGGMAAGAGCGTGTGCTCACTACAACACAGTGTTCTCACCGTTCTCGACGTCCTCCTGCTGATATTTGAGTATCTGCAGGTTCGATTTTCATCCTGTGATTGAAAGTGCGGTACTGAACTCCACTGAAGGTCTTCTTAGAAGATGCAGTATTTGATAATAACAGTAGTAATCTGATAACATTCATTGAACCGTWAGACATTCCTYRTCTTTACGACTACTCCATCTCATGAGCTACCCAGACTCACCGCCATCCTTGTCTCCGAGTTCCTCAACGACCTACATGAGGCGGCAGACCAAATGTCCGGCCCAGAATCGCTATCCTCCATGAGCGATCTCGAGTTCAGGATCATCGGCTCTATTGGCGCTTCCCTTCCTGGCCCGATCAGTGACGGAGCACCGGACGAGGCCGAGGAGAGTGGTCACAACACCACGCAGGGTTCGGAGTCTGAGGGAAATCAGAACAGCGAGGCCGTGAGTTCCGACGGGGCGCTTGAGATAGAGGAAGTGGCTAGAGGTGAGGTGGAAGTGTAGGACGGAGGTGCGCCTCGTTACCGTTGTGTAATAGTCCGAACACTGGCACAACGCTGATGTCTGCTGTATTCTCCCCTGCCAGACGCATCCCCTTGGACGCTACCACCAGGCTTGGCTTTTCTTGAATGCTCGATGCGCAGCGCGACCAGCGCGTATCCGAGGCAGTCCCGCCCGCTTGTAGACCATTCTTGCCGCTATGAAGGACACATTTTCTTGGGCGTGAGGATCAGTATCTTCATCGAGGCTTGTGATGTATGCGGTATCTTGTCAGGGCACCGCGCACGCAGCATAATATCTATCTATCTTTTCTTGGATATGAGCATGAGCGAGAGTGTTGGCCTCACGTTACTTGTGAAGATGTCGACGTGCAGACGAGCTCGTCGAACGACCTCGACGCGGCCGCCGCCATTGCTGCAGTGCCCGCCGGTGTCCCGCGATCGACCCCCGCGTCCCACAGAACACTTCGACATCGWGGCGAGTCGATCGTCCGCGCGTACACCGCACATGCAGACTCCGGATGGTTTCACACAACTTGCCCAACGTGACGTTCTTGAGAGCAGATCGACAGGAGACCGAACGCAGCAAGTTCATGAGTTCGTGTCGTCGCCGTCAGCTGCTCAGCTGGTCTCCCCTCTCGTCCACGCAGTGTTCGAGGAGCTCACTCCGCGATTCAGGGTGTCCCGCCCGAGCGTGAAACTGAATGGCTTGGATCGAGTTCCCGTCCACGCTCCCCTCGGTGTGTAGTGCTGCTGCACTTGAATAATGAGTCGGCACCGACCCCGATCTGGGCGGCTGTCCCGCCGTTGGTTCAGCACGTCGACCTCACCTTCAGGCAATCGCAGCTCGCGCCTATCCCGCTTGCTCACGGAGTAGGCATTCGCTTGTCCGCCCGAACTGAGGGGACGCTCCGAGGGACACTGGTCACCGCCTGCCCTTCTTGACTTGAGCGACCTTGAAGGAGTGCGAACCAATGCATGTGCGATCCGGGGGGGGGGCGTGAATCTGAAGCATGCCCCATAGAGCTGAATGTTGAGGTAAGAGATGATCACCGGCCAAGTCACGAAGCTCGGTCGGAGGATATGACGAGCGACAATGTGGAGGGCGAGGCTGCGACAAGCGAGTAGCCCGGAGGTAGTGTAGTCAAAGGCCGTGCGGTGGGTTGATAGAGATGACGGGGATGCGACGCGAACATTATAAGATCATCTGCGCTCACTTGTGTTAGTTGTCAGCATCGATTGCAAGCGACGCGTCGAACACCTGCATTCAAGATTGTGGAGTACCTGCGAGACGAGATACCAAGGACATGTAGGTATTCGACGGACATGCGTAGAGAATGGCGGGCGAGTGGGAACGAGACATGTTCTGAGGATGCTCGCTGGGGACATGACACATAAGTACGTTGGGCGTTCTCGTTGTAGTGGACTGTGGTGGTTGTAGCAAAAACAGGCACTGGCACGCATTCGGAGGAGCGTTTTAGCGCGTAGGCACAGCACTCTGCAAGCGCTTCTCTAAGATCTTGCAGTCATTCTATCAGCTATGACGACCTTTCACGCCTGTCCAACATCGCAGTTTCATCTTCGCCTTTCTTCCCTTGAGAACGGATGAGTGGGGTGCAGGCTAGTCGATGGCCTGCGATTGGCAGTACGACATAACAAACGTCGACGCCGGGACTAGTACTCCTGGACCCGAGCACCCTCTACCTGCATCGTACCAACAAATGACAGGCTCAAGATCTCCTTCTCGCTCCTGCTCGCCGTCTGATATTTGTACGTCAACCAAGATGGTCAGGAAGGTGGAAAGAAGGCCTTCGCATGGTACGGTGAGTCCATAGCACCGGTGAGGTGATACTCGTGTTCGGTTTCCTGATATTCTCCGGTGCTTCGACGAATCCTACCGGTAGCTGTCAGGTTGACGGATTTGAATGCAGCAGGGACCATCGATAAGATGTGTTGAACAGCAACGATGCATTCTTAGGCCGCAGGCTTCGCTTCAGATAGGTATATTCGAGCAGCTTGGTACCGCGCAAGCAGGACACCACCCATCCCGCCGCCGTTCATATGGCTACCTCAACTGATTCTGCCCTCGTTTCGGTGCTCGCGTTTGCGTGAGTGTTTGAGGAAATTTGGAATCGTGAGCTTGCTCACTTGACCTTGTGCAGTGCTACCTACGACTACTGCATCATGTCTGCGACGGGTATGACGTCTCCTCGTTGAGCCTTACACACGGTCTCAACAGGATTGCCCAGCGTTGCTGATGTACTATTGTATTACAACACTGGATGAAGAATCCAAACACTACTCCGAGTGCATGTTTACGCTCGCAACACTTCTTTATGCCACCAATCGGTATCTACCTCTGTTGGGTGAGTAGCTAGCCACCACGACAAAACAATGATTGATATGTCCTCCAGGCACTATATACTTTGTGTAGGTCCAAACTGGATGCGGCATGACCATGTGTTCACCACAACTCAGCGTTGCGCCCGGTCTCAACGTCCTGGTGCTGATATCTGAGTATCTGCAGGTTCGAGTTTCACCCCGCAATTGACAGTTACGGTACTGAACTCAATTCAAGATCTTCTCAGAAGATGCAGTACTCGGTAATGGCGGTAGTAATCTGGTACCATTCACTCAATCGTACTGTGTTCCCCACCTTTACGACTACTCCATCTAATGAGCTACCCAGACTCACCGCCATCCTCGTCTCCGACTTCCTCGACGATCTACGTGAGGCAACAGGCATGATTGACGACGGAGCACGGATGAGGGCTGAGGAGACTGGTCAAAACGCCGCGGAGAGTCCCGACCCCGAGCACGGCCAGAATGGCGAGGCCGCGAGCTCCGGAGGAAAGCTTGAGATGGAGGGAGTGCTCAAAGGCGAGGCGGAGGTTTAGAACGGAGGTGAGCCTCGTCGCCATTGCGTACTTGGCCGACAACGATGCTGACAACTCCGCCTAGGGATCTTTCATCACCAGCTCGATGGCCCGCTCCGACTCGAAGTTTTCTTGGACGTGGGACACATCATAGAGTGGTGGTCGCGCGGCGCCAGATGTTACGCGCTGCGAACGGATACGCAGTCTCGCCCGTATGCGAACGATTTTGGCCTTGTGGATCGCTGTTCTTGTCTCTGCGCGTGTATTGAGCACCATACCCTGAATGTAATCTTGGACACCACGCCGTAACTCATACAGTATCTGTCCCCGTCGGTCTCGGAATTTCTCGCTCCATGATTCTCAATCGCGCTCGCACGGAGTCCGACGTTCGATGAGGATTCAAGGACCCACCGACCAGTCAGATGAACGTTTCGAAGGTCGCGCGCGTCCGACACATCTCATTAGATCGAGAAGAGAAAACATTACTGCTGCATAGGGGTACTGGCATGCATCATCGAGGGCGTTCCCTCCCCGAAGCCCCATCGACCGCGATTACAACCAAGATAATGGATGGAGTGGGGAATAGGAGAGCGGGAAGGGTGGGGGAATACGGTAATAGGAAGTAGTAATAGTAGTAGTACGTGGAGGACGTTCGTTCGAGTGGGAGGAGCGAAAGCGTGAGCGCGTGGGGTGTGTGAGTGTGGGTGTATGCGCGTAAATGTGCGGATGCAGATGCGTGCGTACGACCGTCGTCGGCCTGCCGCGGGGACGTCCTGTCCCACAGCTGCCAGTCCCGGAGTCCCAGTAGCGGCTAGCCGGAAGAGAGCATGCCTTGAATGGTATATCGACCGCGACCGCGTCTCCCTTCCCCCACAATGCTGCCCTCTCTCTTCTCACCTTCGACGCACCCTTTTGTGGATTAATAATTTTCTCTTTCTCTCCCCAGTACGCACGCATACATGCACGCACCCCACGCGATCTGAAGGCCGAAGTGCGAAGTCCACAGGGTCGTGTCAACCACCCCACCGAACGAAGCGCACCCTGTCCTTCAAGGAAGACTAGGAAGGTGTTCGTCTTCAGCGCGTGAACACCAACACCTTGAGTCGTCCATCCGCCTTCTCCTCGCCCGCGCGCTAATCTCGTATCGCAGCCTCTGCACAACGCGCGATCACAGTCAGTCGCCCACGCACCATAACCCACGCACAGAACAACAGCGAACGACGTACTGAAGAACTCATACGAGAGCCAGCACAGCGCATTGCTCGGCATGAACGTCAGCACGCGCGGCGCCAACCC